>VYXD01000339.1:0-40658 GCA_013397195.1 Hylia prasina | reverse complement strand
CCCCGGGAACCCTTTTCGGGTCACTTGTGCCTTGAGGCGGCGTTCCACGGAGCGAAACGTATCTCTCTCGTTATCGGGGAGAGTGGTAAGAAACCCACTCTGTCTGAGGTGGGACCCCGCTGGGGAAGTGCCAAGCCGGGGTATCCGCTGCAAATCTTCCGTTCAGAGCGAATACCGCCGAGGAACTGGGCGAGGCTGAGTGATCTTGGATGACCGATATATGTTATACCTATTTGTGATACATCCCCAAGGCGACTTCTTCTATCTTTTAAAGCTTTACCCTGCGTTATGCAGCGATATTCATTGGCTTAAAAAAAAATGGACTGCAGGTTGGTAACTTGTGGTTCAAGAAAAACCACTGGTGTTGTAAGATGGAATTGCAAAACCAACAATGCTGACTGAAGGGCCTGAAAAGTTATCTGTGAGACACGGTGCCAGTAAACCAACCCCCACAGACACCATTAAAAAGATTTGTCTTTGCCATTACTCCACATTACTGGTAGTTGTCCAAACTTGGGGTGTTTTGCTGCAATTGCTCCATGATAAGCAAAATCTGATTGCTGCCACTTGGGAATGCTTTGTGAGATACCTTACCCAGCTCTTGCAGTTTTTTGTTTGTGAGTGCTTCAGCTGGCATCGAGGAGCCTTGGATGGGGCTGGAGCGTGAACAGCACTTATTGCTTGTGTGTAGTAGCAGGGGATTTCATTGCAGCCCTTAACTACAGCATCCGAAATGAGACAAATACAGTCTTGTGGTAAGACCCACATCCACATTTTCAAGACTGACAGTAAAGTAGCGCTTGGACCACTTGCCAAATGTTCTCAAATCTTATCTATTATTCTCAAATCTTATCACCAAGACTGTTTTTTTTTATTTTTTCTTGGAACCTACCTATAGTTTAGAATTATCTTGCTCAAGAACATGCTGTAACCATTAGAGAAGAATCCACACAGTTTGTACTACAAAGTCATAATGCTCCCTCCTGGCTTTGCCAGGGATCTCCCTCTACTTCCCTCACTTGTCACAGGGAGCTTCTACTCTAATGCCACGGCCAAGAACTCCAGTTCATTAGGAATACTTATGTAAGGCTACAACATCTCCATGTAGATTAGGAATTCAATGAATTAATCCCATAGGATTTTAGTTAAATCTGAGTAAATTAGTATAATTTCTAGGAAAAGTGTGGGGTTTGTGTTATTTCTTTTGACTCTTTTAAAAGCTGCAGTATTGTGTTCTTAGTGTATTTCAACTAAAGCTAGGAGGTGATGATTTTCAGCAAAGGTTGAGGTCTCTCTGGGTCCAAGAAGGGAGGAAGCGATATCGTGACAGACATTTGTGCAAAACATGAAATACTACTGCACTGTTAAGGATTACAAGTTACAGAAATTCTCTGGGAGGTGCCATTTCCTTAGGTGTTCTTTAGCAATGCCGTGAATGTTTATAGACCGGGAACAGGAGGCCTGACAGCATTATCACCAAGACTGTCCTTAATATCATATTAATTTCCTTAACCCTCATCAGACATGCAAGACGGGCAGAAGAGGGAAATAATTTAGTCCAAAACTAGAAAATATCGAGTCAGGGAGAATAGTTTATTCTTCCTAGCTCATTCAACAGTGTGCTTTTGCTTCCTTCACGTTCCTCTTCACTGTTCTTCAAATAGAACATTTTTTTTCTTGTAGTGTTTATTATGCAATACTATTTGCAGAGTAAGGATAGAGGGAAGCCTGCCCCAGGGAAGCCTGCAGGGGAAGGAAGGGTGGAGCCTGGCCATGGTGTGAGGCCACGCTCCACTGAGGAATTAGCTTCCTTTAAAGGTAGGAGCGTGAACTAATTTCTTCTGCTTCTGGCTCAGATCTCACTGAGGCAAGTCTACACAGTGCAGCTGAAGTTGTTTGCTGTTCTGTTTTCCTGCTGAAGAACTTGCAACATGGGAAAAAAAAAAAATAAAGCTCAAGTGCTAGTTGAGAGCCTGGTGTATATTATTCTTGACAGAAGGAGAGATTTTGGAATTTATATGTACTTGCTATAACTATTTCCAGCCTGGTAGAAATAATGGAGGGTCTCATTGATTTTGGAAGACAATTATAAGAAACTTGAATTCAGTTCCTCAAAATATAACATTTATAAAGTTGCTGATTATTTTGAACTGCCCATGCAATGCAGATTCCTGTAAATGATGCTCTTGTTCCACATGCAGCTTTTTGACCTCTTGTTCTGTAAACTGAACTCAGATGGGAGGTTTTTCCATCTTTGAATATAACCCCACTGCTTTTTTAAAATATACTTTTAAGGTAGTGGACACGTTGGAAGAGATTCATTAAGCACATAAATATTTGCAGTGCATTTTTCAGGGCTGACATAATTTAGTTCCTAAAGAACTAGTTTCAATAGCACATAAACCCAATTGTTTGCTTTTGGTTTGGGTTTTTTTAGTTTCAGTTTGATTTTTGTCTTTAATTTCAGCAGAGTGAAGGGAAGTTGGCAGTTACATTCTGCTTTTCCTGGCTGATTCTTCTCTACTGACCTCAAGCTAAGGACAAAATGTGACTGTGTCAGGCTACTTCAAGCATGTGATACAGTGTGAATTAAAGAGTGGATGCCAGAGGTCCATGTCTTTCCCTTCTGCCTCTTAGTGACAGAGGGCTCGGCTGTCAAATCCTGCACTTCCTTACAGATGTTGGATCCTTGGGTTCCCCCTGGAGGGACAGAAGGCACGTATTTGGAGCTAGGCTGGAACAGGTGTAGTTGAGAAGTGTGCAGGGCACCAGGGTAATGAGTCACGCTGCCACATGCACCCTTTTGCCTACTGGGAAGATGAGTGGTATGCGCCAGGGTGCCTGTGCCTGCACAAGTGGCTGAACTCCGTCGCTGTGGCACAGGGAGCCAGCGCTGCCGGGTCCTGACCTTGGCTGCCAGTGCCCTCACATTTCTGTAGATCATCTGCAGCAGCCGTGCGCAGGGAGCCTTTCCGTGGATCCCGAGGAGGGCAGGGCGACTGCAATGACCCATAATGTGTTCCGTCTTCTGCTTTTGTTTTGGCACATGCAGTACTCTGTCACCACTTGGCAGGAACCATTTCATTGTGAAGCCATGACTGCTGTGATGCAATGAATGTTTTGCAGGGTAGGTTTTACTTCTGACCTGGTATTAGACAATAATTTTCCCTGAAAGACATTTTATATTTAGAATCACTCTCACAAGTGTTCGAACCCTGAGTAATCATTGTTGCAGTTGCTGTCTTGCTGGTGGACAATAAAATAAATCAATGCTAAAAATAAATTTGCGTTTTGAAGACAGCTAATACTAAGTCTTTTGAAAAACAGTTATGAAGCCAATAAGTCTTTACAAGGGTCACAGAATCACACAGTGGCTTAGGATGGAAGGGGTGTCAAAGTTCATCTAGTGACAATTCCCCTGTCAATGACCAGGGACACCTTTCACTAGACCAAGTTGCTCAAAGCCCTATTATTCAAATCAAAATGGGGAAATCAGACAAAAAAACCAAACAAACAAAAAAAACCACAACCCACAAGAATTTTGTATAGATAAAAGTAAATGTTCTTGGGAATAAAAAGGAATAATTCAAAGAATATAAATATTAATTAGTGGTATAGTAGCTATGCCATGCTTCAAAATCCTTAACTGCAATACTTGGTCTTCTAGCTTCCATAAAAAATTATGGCAAATTACTGCAAAATTTACTCCTGAAACTATACACTGCATTGAAGGGACACATTAAAAATGAGTTGGCTTTCTACTGTTTTCAAAAAACCTATATTTTGCTTTTTTTTTTTTTTAAATCAAATGAGCTAATCTAATTAGTGCTCCATAAGATGATGATAGGGCCAATTCTCATTGGCTTATTCTGTACTTTAGCCTTATGTTAGCAGAGGCAAGGTAATTGCTGGTCATAAAGGACAGCTTTTCACATCAGTTTTTTTTGCACTACGCAGTGAATTTATTTCTAAAAATAGGCTGATGTGAAATTGCTGCATACGATAATAGGATTAGAAAAAAAGGCAAATTGCTCTAAATACTAATACTTGATAGTTTTGCCTGTATACATCCTTGTTGGAGGTTGAAAATCTAGTGATGTACACTCACCACATTCATATGTGGTGAAGGTATTAAAACCAAGAAACAGCAGTGGAACTACACAAAGACCCTGAGACTGTTGCTACAGTGGGTTAAAATTCTGTTAATTCTTCACAAACCTGAGCTCTTGCATCATGCAGAAGAACTAAAACAAAAGAAGAGAATATAAAGTTTCAAGTGGGAGGTGCCACATGTCTATAGGGAGTACAGAAGCATAGTTTTTATTAAAGCATACTGTCAAATATATGTTCTACTAAGGAAAATACATACTTAGTAAAGAAAATATATCCCATCTTTTTGGTTTTCTGTTTCAGTTTGGTGATGGTATGCTGAACTACTGTGCAACACCTTCAGATAGGAATTGAGAATTCAATACTGATTATTATAAATCGATCTAGTAATTTACTCTAGGTAATTAGGTACCTTCAGGATCTGTACATTTGTCTATGAACATCAAAGGGTTTTTATGTATTATCCCTGTGAAACCTCTTGTGAAAATGTAATGCCTATGGCTGTTTTACAGACATGGAGGTAGGCCTAGAGCAGCTAAATTGCAGGCCAATGGTCACACAGTGCTTGCTAGAGCAGAGCTAAAGCACAGCTTTCTCTGAGGTCCAGAGGCATTGCTTTCCTTGGCCACTGTTTTTCTCAGGAATCAGTAACTACATTCCTGTTGCCCTCAGAGAGGACAGGACTGAATAAACTGGTAACAACTGGCAGAGGCAGGATTCCACAGGGTAGGTAGATCTAGCCTCACACAAGATTCTAAAGGATGATGTTTACTACCATCCTGATCCTGGCCATGCAGTTTCTGTTTGTTGTGCAAGGGATCTGGTTTTTATTGGATCCTTTCTTGAATCCTCTGAGTTCATTTATATGGCAGAAAACATACCCAGACAAAATAAAAGCGGATTGTTCTCTGCCAAGAAGCTCAATTGACTCACTTGCTGTAATGAGTGCCAGAGCTGGTGGAAAAGCAGAGCTTACCACAGCAAGGAGCATGGGAAAGGTTAAGAATAAGTAGGAGATGATGTGGAGGAGACTGGGGACAGCATGAAATATTCAGCAGCTGCAACCTCTTAGATTGCCTCAGTTGCTGACAGACCTTCAGTCTCCATATCATCAAATCAAATGTTAGCTGTCTATTAGGAAATTCTGGAGATGTTAATGGCTGCATTATTATCATGAAGACTAGACTGTACTGTCTGCTTTTGAGAAGAACTTTAATACATTCCAATTTTATATCACAAAACAAGTCTATCTCTTATAAAACTGACTGGAGAGCTCAGCTATACTGAGGTCTTCTGCAGATTCTTTATGCTCCACTTATACCAGAAGGCAAAATGGTGTTGCTTACCTGCAGGTTGAGTTCTGGGGGGCTCATGGATAATGTACAGACACCTGCTCAGGGAGACATGTTTGCTTGACCCTAGGAAGAGAAAACCTAGGGGACATCTCACTGCTGCCTATTACTTTACCTAGTGGGAGAGTGTAGAGGAGATGGACCTCTTGGAATGTCAGTGAGCATCTTTTTGTGTGAAACTTACCCACTCTTTGTATGCTTTTGTTATTAATGGTGTTTTACTGTTCATTTTCTTATCTCATTGCTGTTTCCAGTAAATCTCAACCTGTAATCTCTGCCTTTTGTCTCTCTTGCTGGAGTAGAGGAGGGGAGTGTCTTATGTTTTTCTTTACAGTGGGAATACTAAATTGAGGAATAGTACTCCTAACCCATGATGGCTAGAAAATACATCTCACCAGAGACACTGAAATGAACACCAGTTTTGACTAGCTTCATAAAAGATGCCTTGCTGTGTTTGCAATGAGAATTGAATTGGATTTGAAATTAATCTGGGAGATATTACATATATTGATATTCTTTTTGTGGTTGCCAAAGCAGAACCTCAAAGCTGTGCTCATGGAGAAAGAAACAACCCTGCTCTAGCAAGAAGAAACTCTCCTGTGTAATCCACTAAAACTCCCAGCAAAACACAGAGAGGAAGATAACTAAGATAAGCTATCAGTGAAACTGCCCAAGAGAAAAAGGCTCTTCAGTAGTGGAGGATAACTGAGTTTGTGAGGTAAGCTCAAAAATATCCTGAGGAAATTAGGAGAAAGCCATGATATATCTAGGAGATATCATTAAGGCAAAAAGCCCAGTCACCCAAAGAGAAAGTGGATATGTGCTCAGGTCTTCAAAGACTGAATTTGACATTTTGATGATTTATTTTATTTGCTTTCTCAGCATCTGCCGAGATCACATATTTTAAACAATTCTTAGGAAAGCTGATCTAAAGAATGCACTTTTCTGGTGCACTGGTGGAGGAGCATGACACACAAAGACACTTGTCTGAAACAGTGACCAGTTCAGCCCTTCCTGCTCCAGGCCTGGAAGGTGAGGATGAACTGCTGACCATACTGTCCTGGTCCTGCACAGACACCAGGCCTTTGTCAATCCTGGAAACCTGGGGCAGTTCTGGGGTAAACAGCTGCCTCTGTCAGACCCAGCTGGTTTACAGCCAAACCTGCTGGGCAGGATGCTGGAGCAGAGGTGAAGATAAGGGGTGTCTTTCTCTGGGATGTCAGTAAGGTAACACTTAGGTGGGAGCATTGCAGGCAAACTGAGTGGTCAGGTTTGCATTCTGGATTCTAAAGCACAGACACTTGTGCAGAAGGAGGTATTTGTTACATGTTTATATTTGCAACTTGAAGATGGCTCCACCTCTGCTATCACTTATGGCTGTTTCAATAGGTTATTGTGGAGTTCCATGGTCAAATTAGGTTGAATTTATACACTATCTGAATGGTTTCCCAACTGCAGGTTCCTGTTCTTCCTTAATATACCTCAAAAGTAGTTTCCTGCTCAGGTTTCCTGAAGTGAGTTCCTGATAACTGCAGCACACTGCAGTCATGTTATCCCCTCATATTCCAGGGCCTTTGACATTTCAATCTACCTGTGAGTGGTTTTTAACAGAATGTATGCCAATCTTCATATTGCAGCTCCTTGTTATCGATTTCTAATTGCAATAATGCTCTTGGTCCATTATCAGAAGAGCTTACAGCATTTAGTTCTTTCCAAGTTACAATGCTCTTCTGCAGGAACAGAAGCTCCTTGGGGGAAGAGTTAGAGCTGGGGTGGAAACTGTTCCAGCTGCCTTATTTCTGAGTTATCCCTGTGAGTACATTAACTTCTAGAAGCTGCATTGATTGTTTTATGAAGTTTAATAATATTCTAATGACTACAAAGGAATGATTTGTCCATTATGCCCCTTATTGAGGATATTAGGACAAAAGATAATAGGGGTATAGATAAAATCATAAGGCTACAAATTCAGGTGATGAACATCAGTATAATACTGGTAAAATTCATCAATTCATTGCAGAAGTAGAACAATTACCTTTCTAACAACATAGGCTTCCTGTTATTCCAAGGTAAATTTATATCTGACTGTTCACTCTGTATGAAATTGTATTTTTGGTATAATAATGCAAAGAAATTAAATAACTAACTTTAGCCTCTTTTATACATTTGTTTATACAGGGAGTCAGCCTGAGGCAACACACTGCTCAGTGTTTCATATGCTATGTAGTTTATTCTTTCTGTTCTAAGGAGAAATAATTATCTAGCTAATGAGCAAGATGCTGCACAGTGAGTGCACCACAGCTAAATGCTTCACAAATGCTTTAGGAAAATTCTTGCTCCCCCTGCAGTCAAAGGAAGCTTTTGCAGTGAATTTAAGAAGGCAAGGAGATGTGCCTGTCTCCTGTGGATGCCCTAAAAGGGGCTTGATGTGTGTTTGCTTTGCTTTGTCACTGCTTACTTAAGAAAGAAACAAGATTAAAATTTTAACATAAAACTGAGTTTCTTTCTCTTATCTTTGCTTACTGTTTTGTTTGCTGTACTTTTGTAAACAACATGAAAACAGTGAGTGAACAGAAAAGACCTACACCCATGGTGTATTTTGTACAGACTTCTCAGATGGTGAAGCATGTGAGTCTGCTAAAGCAAAAGAGAACTGAGGGTATTAGAAATCTTGGGGCCATGTGAAACATAGGGAAATGCAGTTCTATTAATTCACAATATATGCACGCTGTGAACTTTGAAAATAAATGGTATGTACACTAAATAATTTTAATTAATACACATAGATATAATACATACGGTTGATTAAATGTCTTCTTATATATATGTAATAAAAACAGAGATAAAGTTGTGTATAATATAATAATTCCAGATATTACATTAAAATAACATCACAATATACATCAAATAGCATAAAGTAGTAAGTAATTTTCTAATACTTCTATGTCATTATTTTCATAAAATAATCTAGGTTGGGAGGGAACTTAGAAAGTCCCCCATCACACTCTTCTAATGTTGAAAACACCATCTGTTTTTTATCTAGACATTCAGTTATGCTGTGCCTTAAGTTATCAGAGGCCACAAAATCCAAATAAAAGATTTTTTACCATATCTTCTCCAAAAAGATCAATTCATGTTTTCTTTTTGCCTCTTCCTCTTTAAAATTTTGTAATAATTAGAAGCTTGATATAAAACACAGAGCTCTTCTGTGGCTGAAATGCTGTTTTCCTTATACACAGCAGCAGAAATTTTAACCTTTTTGTAACTTTAACAACTGAGACAGTGTATGTAAAACAGGCGGTCCCAGCTAAAAGAGCACATTTCTCCTGGGAGCACTGTGGGCAGGAGAGGGAGGATTTAAGAACAGCACACTATCTTTTGGCTGTGCCAAAAGCCCTCATCAGGTAAACTTTAAACCATCAGCCTTCCAAGGAAATCTGATACGTAATCACACACTGAGGAAGAGGCTGTTGCGGAAGAAAGGTGAGAAGATACTTTCCTTGAATTTGCTGTGGCCTTCTACATGTAGAGCAGCAGGTGAGTGGATGCTGTACTTATTCCACAGTTGCTCTGCCCCTCATTTGTTGGTTCAAGTTCCCAGGCTATCTTGATTATAGGGAATTTCACCAGGAAAGTTCATTCTGAGCAATGCTCAGTTTGTTTACCTCAGAAGGCACAGAATGAGGAACTGGGCTGTATTCTGCAACAGAAGCAGTTCAAAAGTGGAGTGTCCATTTCTTAGCAAATCTTATAAATTAAGTCTTGTTAATTCAAATCTTAAGAGGCCCATATGTTCCTTGTCACCTTTGTGCCTTTAAACATGCACAATGCCACCTGGAGCATGTCAGTCCAATAATATTCTGTGTTTGTGGGCCTGAGGGCTGGAGAATTAAGGGAAAAGAAAAAAGAAAAAAGTAAAATAACGATTCTTTTCAGTCTTCAGGTAAAACAAGTTATCAATTCTCAAGTGGTTTCATAAGAATACATTTTTAGAGGCCAGGACAAAGCTCCTTCCCTCCTGCTGTACAAAGATACCCATTATTCCTCATGTCAGGTTGATGTTTATTGCATTAAGAAACATTCCACTGTGTAAGAGGTATGTCCTAATCATGAGTAATTCAATGTAACACTTAAAACAGCAGAAGGGGTAACTTTGCTTCTCCTCCTCTCCCCTGCCCTCCATAGTTGCCAGGGCTGTGAGTCAAGGTACTGATAGATTGTCCTTTTCCCTGGGCTGCTCTAAGAACCCGTGGAGTTAATGGGAAGTGCCCATCCATTGCTGTGCAGAGCGGGTCAGACCTGCTCAGTTCATCCCAGAGGTCACACTGCTTGGCAGCAAAGCCAACAACAGATTGGCTATAACTGTCTCCTCTCTGTCCTCAACCACAACTGAAAGGCAGCAAGGCAGTGACCAAGCAGCCTCTGCTCTTTAGGAGAGCTTGTGCTTCATGCTGAAGGTACAGCTGGGTTTGCAGAGAAGCTGTGGGATGTAGCTGAGGACACGTGGAGATATGGTGTCCATAGTCCAGTCTTCTCTTTAGAATGACTTAAGTGATTCAAACACTTCAGTAAAAACAAAGCCCAACCCTTCAGGGTAGTCATCAGAGACCAGGAGCACTGACTGCAGCAACTGTACTTTAGAGTTCCTCAGGGCTACCAGAGAACATTGTCAATAATATGCTCACTTTTCTCTGCAGTCTGTGGGTGCTAAACAACCTGCTTTGATAGCAAGCAGCCTGAATCTGGAATTTTGCTGAGGCATAATAATATGGGGTTCAAAGTACTGTTCTAGTAAAAGGCTAGAAACAGATTTCCATGGAAATTGATTGCATCATGTATCACACATGGGTGAGTCAAGGATGTTGTGAAATATTTCCTATTTACTGGTAATAGTAAATCCATAGCAAAATGTGAATTATGCTCTGTAAGTGCTCCTTATCGTGGTATCTGGTATGTATAATTATTTTATAGACCTCCTCTATTATTTTATTTTGCTTTGTCTGACTTTGACTTAACACAAATGGCTCTTGAGTTTGATGATGATATAGATATCTGATAGGTCACTATAATTCTTAGGTTACAATTTCTGTGTTGTAAATAATTATGTTTGTGCAGCTTGATGTGATGTGAGGTAAAAATAAAAAATGGCACAAATACTAAACATCCCTAATTTCTAATGATTTATCTCATTCTTCCCTTTACCAATAGCTTTACCAAGTCATTAAAGATGCCAGCTATCTAACAGGAAATGAAAGGTAAACAATTTAATGAAAAAAAAAAGGAAATAACCAATTTACTTGACATTACAGCCTTACATTTTTTCAACATTTCTGTAATGCCTAGAAAGATACAAACATTCCTTAATACTGACTTAGGACTCATCCACATTGTTCTGATCTATAAGTTTCCTGCCTCTTACTGATTTTCAGAAATTTCTCTGCTCTTTTGAGATTCTTGATGCCAGCATTCATACCTTTCACTATGGAAATATAATTATTTGGCCTGTGGCCACAGTTTTTGGTGTTTTTTTAGTGGTTACTGAAATCACTTAAATTTTTTTCCTTTTTGTGAAATCAAATCCAAGAGATTGTCTTGTTCCCTGAAAGTGTTATGTAAACTCGTGGTTCCTATTAAGTGATTTTACCAGTTGAGAAAATTAGTCATGTAATATTACAGATCTCATTTGGAAAAAGAGGATTCTGGCAATGTTGCCAATATAGCCCCAATTCTCAAAAATCAAATGGTGCTTTGAGGAACAAAACCCTTTTTTTTACTCTTAGTTTCCATTTTCCTCCTTTGTGGTTATTCTGCTACTTCTTTGTGTAGTTTTATATCCAGCTGTTGTCTATTGTGTCATTGTGCTTACAGTCACACATATTTGTGTACTTCATTTTACTGTATTCACACATCAATGTTCTTTTTATGCTGCAGTAACAACAAACATCTGCAGAGAAGTATTTGTTGACTGTTGTACCAAATGCTGTATTTTCTGCCTCCTTCCTGTTTAGGATCACAGACCAGCTGAGGCAGGAAGGATCACAACACCTGTGAAGATCCCCTGGTCCAAATATCTGCTCAAAGACAAGTCTGTGAGAGCAGGTTGCTCAGGACGGTGTCCATTTGGTTTTGAGTATCTTCAAGGCTGGAGCAGATTGGAAGGATCAGCTCTCTGAAACTGTAGACAATGCTCTACCTAATGCAGCACAAGATAAAAATATTTGCCTTCTTTCTACAATGACACATTGCTGACTTGTAATTTAAATTTTTAAATTTAAAATGCTTCATCTTATTTCTAAATATTTGTATTGTTTTTGTCCCATTCTTCCTGAATATGTATATACATTTCCCATATATTCCCTAAGTACCACATCAAACACACACTTGTCATTAACTCACTGAGTTCCATCTTAACATAAATATGTTTGTTTTCTTCAGAAACCACACTGGTTCCTTTTTTCTGATTTTTTTTTTCCCTCTTACTCATGTAACTAAACAAACTTTTCCGACCAGTCTTCCTTGCAAAATCTCAGTTGCAGACTCCACCTGAAAAAGCTTCCCTGGTTCTCCATTGTGGGAAATGGATTTGTAGAAAATTCTCAAAGCCTGACAGAAGGCTCACATAGTATCTGTATGCAAACCTTGAGATAAGAAATGCTGACTTAGAAATGCCATGGAATAGGATGGACATTGTTGAGAGAGAAATGGAACTCGAAACAAGTTTCAAGGGATGGCCTTGCAAATAAGACTAGATACTTTGGAGAAACAGGATTATGAAAGATGCATTGTTAGTAGGACCCACGAGGGGTAATTTTAAATGATTGGCTTTAAGGCATTAACAGCACAGTGTGGCAAAAGCTGATAGGCCAAGACATGCTTATAATGTGTTGTAATTAGAAAATAGATGGCTTCTGATTGTGCTGGTGTGAATTGTAACATCTGTACTGTCTCACCCTTCACATGAGACTGAAAGTGGAATAAAAGTTTTTAAAACGCCTCTCAGTTGCCCCATCTCTGGGTCAGAAAAGGGTATAATCTGACACTCCATGGTTGTGTAATTGCTCAATTTCATGTTTTTCTGTCCCTTTCCAGCAACCACCTCTTTCAAAAAAATCAACTCAGTGACCCTTTGCTTTCAATCTGCTTTTCAGAAAGTTTTCCATTAAAATATTCCTCCCTCTCACTTCCTTTGGCAGGTCTTATGTCCCTGGATAATGCTCAGCAGCAGCAAACTGCTGAGCATAATTTCTTAGCAGATGGAACCAGTGATTTGTCCACACTTGTTCCAGACCCTCACATTTTCTGCTTTTCCTGTTTTTCTTTACTCATGGCATGGTTGCCCAGGATTACCTAACTCAAAAAAACCCCCTGTGGGCAGTGATGGCTTCTGGTTTGCATGGACCAAAGTGCAGGAGGGTTTTCTAACATTATTTTGGTAAAAGTACTCTGCAGATCAATTGCTTTTATTCTACTGCTACTTTCAGACAAAATTTTCAAATGAATGTTAATGACACAGAATTAGAATAGCTGTAAAAGTTGACTGCTGAAAAGATGAAAGAGTAAGAAAGCGAGGAATGTAGAAATTGGAGTCAAATTAAGAGCCAGTACTTGAGGAAAACCTGCATGTCTCTACTTAGAAATTATGGACGTGTGCCAATGCACCTAAGAAACCAGACTAGTAACACTTCTTGGATTTCTGCAATTTTTTTGTGGTATTTTGACACTCTAACAAAACAGAATATCCCTTCTTAATAGCCTGACTGCCTTCAATTTTATTGTTACACAAATGTGTAGTAAAAAAAAAAAACAACCCTAAAAAGAAAGCCCTCCTCTATTGCTCTGTCCTGTTTTACAGATAAAAGCTCTTTTTCTGATTGTAAAGCCTGTCCACTAGTGAGTAGTTGTCAGTGAACCAAGAAGTACATTAGCAGCTGGATGCATGATTTATTTTTAACAAAGACCCAATGCAAGCATTGGAATTAGGGTATGTATCATATTTTGACAGGATTTTGTACAGGTAGGCAGTCTTTCGTACAATCTTTATTGTTTCTGGAAATGACATTTGAAACTTTTATAATATAATTAACCAGTTCTTCTTTAGGAATATCCTGTTTTATCGTAGAGGGTGTGTGTAGCCACAGAGGGAATCTATCAGAAAGCCAGGAAGAAAAGT
This sequence comes from Hylia prasina, assembly GCA_013397195.1. NCBI lineage: Eukaryota > Metazoa > Chordata > Aves > Passeriformes > Sylviidae > Hylia > Hylia prasina. The sequence goes on along the minus strand of VYXD01000339.1, from coordinate 27,026 downwards.
GTAAATACTGTAGTGCACTTGTCCTGCAGAGCTGAATAGTCTTCCTTGTTCTCAAAGTGCAGCCAGGTGAAAGAACAAGTTCCTCCTCTTAACAGCTGGGATTTGCTGAGGCTTAGAGTTTATTAGATCTAGAGACCTGCTGAGAAGGGAATCATGAGCTCACCCAGAGGCAAGAAAGCAGAAGATTCTCGTGAGAAGAAGTCAAACTCTGTCAAGCTGCCCTCTCCCTAGGATGGTGTGGGCTGCTGGAATCTCTGCTTTAGACACTGCATCTGCAAAAAGACTCCTTCAATAAAAGGGGGAGGCAACAAAAATATTTCCTTCCCAACCCACTGGTTAGTCTTATCAGTAATCCAGTGGTACATCTTTCTATCTGATAGGTAGTATGCAATTAGCTTCTATTTAATTAGGGGAGCATGTGTGGGGAATCACTTCAGACTTGTGAAGCCAAGAATGCAGTGTAATATCTCTGGGGGTTTCCTATGATAGGAAATGATCAGACAGTCTGACTCAAGCCCTTTTTTATACTGCAGGAGATGTCCTGGGTTCAGGGAATTGGTGTAACTGTTTTATTTGTGTGATACCTGAAATACTGATTTTCATCACTTCTCTTTGCTATGCACACTCAGGTTTATTTTTTTCTTTTACATTGCTGAAATGATTTATGTGAATTTCAAGCATTGAAAGAAGTTTTCAATGTATGAAAACCATTAAATAAATCTAAAACTGATATAAACCACCCAACCTTCAGTGTATATTGACATATTTTGAAAATTTAAATACAGAAGAATGATACATCTTGAGCAAAAATCACACACACACACATTCCCCCCCACCCCCCAAGAAAAGCAATTGCTAAACTTCCTCTGTAAAAACAGACTTTTAAAGAAATGATGAGACTTACCACAACACAAATTCTGTGAAAGGCTCAGAACTAATGTGTACATCCTGGGAAGCTTAAAAATGACTCCAGGAGACTTTCTAACAGGATCTGGAAGGTACAAACATGGGAGTTATAGGTGCTGATAAAGCCTTTTGCTGAGCTGGCTGGTGAGCTGAGGAATAATATGCTTCATTGCTTGAGGAGTAGTGGTTTGCACTCTCCCCAGAGTGTTGAGAGTCAGGCTCCTCTCTGCTGCTGACCGAGATGTATCAGACCCTGGGGTATTTCAGTCAGCAGCACAGAGCAAGCCCTGCACAGTATCTGTGGTGTGCATCAGGATTTCATTAAATATATTTCTATGTATCTGCACCCTCTAGAGCACCTTTAATGTATGTTATTTGAGGATGCTAAAACGTAGGTGGCATTTAGATTTAGATATTCTTGATTGTTAGTTTTAAATCATCAATTTTTAAGTTATCCTGGTGCTAATTAGGAGACAAAAAAGAAAAAAGATAAGAGAATTAAAAAAAGAGAAGTTTTTGGCTTCTGGCCAGACACAGACAATGGAAAGAGAGCAGCTTGCCCAGCCTGCTGCCTTCTGATGCTTTACAGGCCGCTTGTGATTCATGCTCTGCAGTGCTTAAAGGCTTATGTGCCCATGTGTGGTTATGCATGGAAACCTCAGGATAGTCTCTGCCATCAGCGGGATCACTTGTACAACAATGTACTTTGTTAAGGATATATGAGTGTATTATTTGTGACCATTAAAAAGAAAAGGATATGAGCAGAACAGTTTGACAACTAAAGGTAAATAAAGGGTTAGAATGAAGAGACGAAGAGATGTTGAGACTGAAGGGAAAGATTTCTGAACTGTGACAAGATCAGTCTTCTAGTTTGTGTAAATTAGCGAGAGAAGAAAAGAACATGAACTGAAAAGACTTCACTAATTGTCTACTTGTTACTACAAAAGACTATTGCTGGGAACATAATGTAGATCAGCTTCAATATCCTATATCAAATACTGTTATCTCTTCCCAAAGCAAACTTCCCCTGACCTTGGAGATTTTATCAGAGGGTGCAATGTTCTTGCTTGTAATTTTCTCATATCAAAGGCCTTGCTTTTGTTTCCTTGATTTGCACCTAGATTGAAACTGTAGATGCCTGCATATAACTAAATATTTATGTGATCCGCACAGGAGAAAAGAAATTTTACACAGGAATAAATTGGATATTCAATGGACAAGGAGAATGAAAAGCAGCAAATGTTCCCTATTATTACCCTATTTGTACTTGAAGTACAAATGCCTCTGTTAACTGAAAGATTTTGTGGTCACTTGTGTGATGAAACAATTGCTTCATTTTGAAGTATCATACTCTGGGTGCAGAACTTGATATAACTGTATGGAAGGTGCTGTGCTCCTTGGGTTCCTCTGGGCCCCAAGGACAGCCAGACTTCTCATTGCTGTGTGGGAAATCACTGGCCATGGGCAGCTGGAAACAGCAAATACAGTCCGTCTTTTCTAGAATGGCAGGGCTCTCTGTGTGTCCATGGTCTTCTTCTCCTCCTTGGGAATTCATGGCCAAGAGAACGATGTCACAACCATGTTTTTTCCACACAACAGGTAAAGGGCTGAAGCAATTAATCCAGGAGACTCCCTTTGGAGTCTCAGAACCAGACTGAGATATCTCAAACCCAGACTCATTTGGGAAGATTGGAATTCTCACATTTTACCTAGAAAATTCTACTGATCTATTTTCTACTACCAGCAATGAAGGAAGAAGAAAGATAACTGTATGATGGAGGTTCTTCCCTGTTTAAAGACTGCTGATTTGCTCAAATAATTGATTATACTGGTGCAATTAATGCATTGAAAACTGGGTTTTCAGGTCAAAACAAGTTAAACTTTCACATATACTGGAAAGCTTGAAAGATATCTGATTTTGCTGTTGTAAGGAATACCAATAATTCATGATTTATTGTTTTTTATGATGGACTACTGGATAGCATGCTTATCTCCTTCCTCTAAAATCTTTCCTACCAAAGATCAAAACATTTAAAAATATTCCCTTTGTCCTATTGCACAAAGTACTTATAAACTAGGTAGTAATTTTAAGGTGGGAACTTTAACCTTTTAAATTTCAAAATTTGTGGTTAAAGGTGTAGACATACCAAATAAAAATAGAGCTAAAATAGTTTGATAACCAGAGAGAGCTTACTGTGTACTTACATACCTGCTTGAGTATATGTACAGGAAAATTGATTTGTTTTATGCACTTATTCCTGTAATGTAATGTAACAAAACAGCCATGGAGTATTGTCTTATCAAAATATTTTAATTTGTCATTTCTAGAATATAAACATTTCACCTGCAAATGGCAGGCAGCTGCCTTTACACTCTCTCACCAAACCTGCCAGGCTAAGCAGAGGCCAACCAAAGCAGACTGAGGGCAAACAACTGGCACATTTGTCTTGAAGACAAACTCTTGACCTGAAATAAAAATATAAGGATCAGAACTACTTAGGATCAAAATTAAAGCAATTTCCTCAAGGAAATTCCTTGTGAGTAGAATAATGTGATAGAGAAGGAAACATGGTAATTTACTTGAAATGTTTGGTTTGTTTTTTTTTTTTTTTCCTTTGGGAGGGAGGTGGGGGTAGATAGGGATACACAGACTTGATGCATTGGGCTTGCTGTAATGAATTACACTGACAAAAATAATTTGGCATGGCCTCAGACAATTTGAGCTACATTTACAGATGAAGAGACTGACTGAAAGATTCCCTAAGGTGCTGAGGCTTTCTTCTCTCTCACATCTGTTTGACTGGGCATGGGAGGCACAGTGCACATGGGGATCTTTGCCAAAGGGGTCAGGTGCTGCTCTGTTGCACACAGCTCATTCAGACCTGTCTCTGGCTCTCACAGTGCTGCACTCAGAGCAGTTTATAAGCCACATGGCAAAAATTCATATAGGACAGTGCTTGTTAGCTGAAGATAACTCTTCCAAGGTCAGGAGTGTATGTGGAAAAGGTCACTAGAATAAGTGGGTGTGCTGAAAGTCTAGACTGTCAAGATGTTAATGTGTAATTTCAGTGACAAGAAATTACAATTTTATATTTCACTTCCCTTCCATTTCTGCATACAAAGCTACTGTGCAGAAATGCAGACAATGTTTGAGTCCCTCTAGAAAACTGAAAACTTCCACATGCACAACAAAAAAAGTCACTTATTTCATCCAAATCTAGGTGCCTGAAGATAAGTCTTAAATCCATACTTAAGTAAATCTGTGATAGTAGATTGATTTTACAGTAGTTCTGCATAGCTATGCTATTCTGGCAGTAGAAGCACTTTTACTTTAAAATATCTGTCCATTTGTATCTTCTTGGTTTTGCATGGATTTAGATTATTAAAAAAATATTTTGAAAACTCTCTGATGACCTTTACAGAAATGCTTTTTTATACCACCAATTTTTTCCCCAATGGTCTAACTAGAAATATTGAGCCTCTGTGAATATAGAATTCTCTGGATCTACAGAAGAGATAAAACCTCACAGAGATTTATTTCTTGCTTCCCTTGATACATCATCCAGGTAAGGAAACATGGAAAAAAACTGTTGAGCCATTGTAAATATGACAAGGCCTGAGATTTGTCCATAGTACAAATGAGAGATCAGAGAAAAAAAATTACAATAATGTTAATATTAATGTTAAGGTTAAGTATAAAAGAGTTGGTCTGTTACAAGAGTATCTTTGTTTCCACAGGGAGAAGTTTTACAGCAAAGATATCTGATGAGACTTGCATTAAACTGCCAGTGTTGTCCAGTTTTTGTGCTGTTTAGGTGCTGTTGATCCTAGCATGGCACATGACTGGGTATAGTATTACTTGTTAAACTGTTGTATGAATTAGCTACAAATGTGTAGGTAGGGACAGACTGACGCTTGCACTTTTTTCATGCCTATGTCTAAGAGGACTTTGGAAGAAATCTTTGATATTAGTCCCAATAATACATTGTATCATAGTGAATATTTAGGAAAGTTACATTAATAGAAGTATTGTTTCTGGCTGGCAGAGTTGGAGGCTTCTGAGAAAAACACATGGTACTGAATGAGGAAGTTAAAATTCACTGAGAACTAAAATACATTTCTAATATATTTCCCTTATTATTGCAATATATGGATGCATAATTATGCCTCTTAAAGCAAATTCTGTGTGTCCTATTGGGATCAATTCAAACAGTCCAATGATGTGTTTCAAACAGTATTTGTCTTCTGCCCTTAAGGAATACTCCAACACCAATCTCAAAACCAGATTCACTGTTTGCACACCTTGCACTTGGTGGATGAATTCCTGCTTGCCCCAGGTATTTTCATGCACTGCCCCTACTAAGACAAATTTCAGTATGGTCCTGAGTGCTAAAACAGATGAGGCCTAACTTTCAGGTCTAACTTTTGTCCTGACGAGTGCCAAGTTTGCCAAAACAAAACCTGAGAGAGCAGCTGTGCTGTGCTGCATGGAAAATTATATGTACAAGGGTCTGCAGACAACAAAGTGGGCCAGCTGTGCAATGCATTTCTGCTTTGGCACCTCACTCTTCCAACCTATTTGGCATGACAGTCTTGACATGTCAAGATGTCTCACTGTGTCAGCTAAAAGGAGAGTGATGGCTGAGATGGAGTGCTCTGTAAGCTGCCAACAGAGGAACAGTTTCTCTAAGATTGTTCTGAGCATTTGACTTGCCAGGGCTTTTATTCTTACAACAGTCCATCTGCCTGGACAGAGGGTGTTGCAATCAGCTATTTTAACAGTACACAGTTTCACAATGAAGTTTCATTTGGACATAAAAGAGGAAGCAAGTTCAGCATGTTGCAGTTCAGTCAGTTATAAAACCCCCTCATCTCCTAAGGGACTTTCTTTCTATACTTCTTTGCTATAAAGAATTAGAACTAAAACAGATGTTATCTTAGAAGTGTCATTAAAAAGGAAATAAAAACAGAACATTGCATTTTGGAGTAGGACAGACTCAGAGGAAGCTTCAAAGTAGTTCGAAGACATCATTTTTTCTGCACCTGGTCAGCTGCTGCACCTTTGGAGGTAAGAACTAAAATATCCTGTGCATTATATAAATGTATGAAAATGTTGCCCTTGCTTATCAAAGTGGCTTGGTTCTGTTTGTGTGGTACCATAGCTGATAGCTGGTAAAATGAGGATGCACTTTTTCTGTTTTGAATGCACATGAGCTTGCAAAGTCTCAGCTTTTGTCCACAGGCACTTTCTACTACCTTTCTAAGGTGCCATCTTCACAACCATGATGAACTGTGGTTGCAATGAGACTTCAAAATTAAATTCTTTTTCCCCTGATACTTCTAAAGACTTCATAAAATCAGACTAAACAGGTTTTTCAGAATATTTTAAAAGTGAGACTTACTAGTTGTGTTGCTTTTATCATAATTAAGATATTGTTATTGAAATTTCTGTGCATGTTAATGTATGTCTAAGTAATGTCTTCCAACTGGACTACTCTATTTTCAGATTATAAATAAAAATAGGCACCAAAATAGATGATTTTGGGCATACTATTTTAAAAAAATGTTCATAAAAAGATGAGACTTCTCTGAAAACACGATGATGTTAAAAATTATAAACAAAAAAATTTTTTGATTGCATTTTTCCAATTCTCAGTGAATTTCCTGGTTTGCTGCAAATTCACCATGCGACTAGGGCATACATGCACAACATGCCTCCTGTCCCCTCATTTTTATGCTCTACAGCAAATGTGACTAACATTTCAGTGCCTTTTTGTGGACCATTTCCTTCACTCCTGGGAAACACCTTAAGCCTTTTCTGTCTTTCTTGCTTTATCATTTAGTCTTTTCATTGCTAGAAGGTGTTTTGTCTTCTGTAGAGTTCATGTGGATTTATTGCCTCTTTCGTTCAAATGCCCAGGTTCAAAATGTTGCAGTACACATAGTTCAGTCATAACAGCTAACAATTCATTAAAATTAACACCGACATCCAGAGACATGAAATGATTTCCACCCCGGGAAGAAAATGATGAAAGCACAGGATAGAAATATTATGTAGTCAAGTCTTTCTTATGAATGTGGAGCTGAATCCTTTCCTGCCTCAGATTTCATGCTGTTGTTTACAGCTGTGGATATGAGAAGTAAAATCCTATCCAACCAGATTGATGGGGTCCTAAACCTTTGTATAGGCATATATGATGAGGAAAAGTATGGAAAATGATGAACCAGGCTTGGTCTGTGTGAAGTTTCAAGGAACTTGAACTGATAAAACAAATTTGGGTGGAAAACTTTTAGAGCTCAAGAAGCTATATTTGCCAACATACAGTTTTCATTATATTTTATGGAAGCATGTCCCCTCAATTCAAAGGTACAACACACTCAAAAATACATTGAGAATGTATTTGTTTCTAAATGAAAGAAGGTGAATGCTCCTGAAACTCATTGCCACCCATTTTGCATGATCAAAAATTGGTAGGCATTTGTACGACAAGAGTATCCAACAGTACAGTAGACTTCCTGGGGAAGATATCTCCTCTCTTGCTTCCTTTAGCCTGTGCTTCCAGCAGATTCCCTCATATTCTTGATATACAGGATTATTATTCTCTGAAACCTACTTGTTTCCCTCAAACCAGCCCACATTCCTCCATGGGTGAGGTACTCCAGCTTTTCTGCATCTCTTCAACTGTTGACATGCGAGTAAAGAAGATTAACAGGGCTTATGTTTTCTCCTGTGGGAAGACCAAAAGATCAGAGTGAAGTGAGATGTGAGGAAGGGAGAAGAGTGGTTTGTCTCACAGTGACTGCTCAAAGAGCCTCATGGTGCAGCTCTGTGGGCCCCAGATCTTCCAGAGCAGCAGCAGCAGCAGGGAGAGGAAGTGACAAATGTAGTGGGCAGCATTTGGATGCTTGTGCAAAACTACCCCCTGGCTATTCATCTTCTCCTCTGCTATGGGCAAAGTGAGCCACTCCTACATCAAACAGCAGCCACTGCTATTGTGGAATCATAGTCAGAGGGCTGCATAAGTTGGAAAGGACCTCAAAATAGCCTCTGGTCCAACATTTCATGGGAAATACGAGATTATGTAGAACCTTGTCCAATCCCATCTTGAAAACATCCAGCGAAGGGGACTCCACCATGTCTCTGGGGAGGTTGTTCCAGTCAATGACTGTTCTCACTGTAAAAAATTTCCTTCTCACATTGATAAGAAGCCTGTTCCCTCTTATCCCTGGGAGCAATTAAAAAACGTGGATGTGGCACTCAGGATCAAGGTTTAGCAGTGAACATGATGGTGCTGGGTTAAGGGTTGGACTTAATGATCTTAGAAGCCTTTTCCAACGTACACGATTCTGTGATTCTATTCCATGCAACTTGTGCTCATTGCCACTTGTCTTCTCCATGTGGCTGCTTGTAAAGAGAGAGCTTCTGTCTTCTTTGCAGCTGTAGATACTGGAATACTATGATGAGCTGTCCCCTTCCCCCAGGTCTTCTTTTCTCCAGGGAGAAGAGTCCTAACTCTTTCAAACTTTCCTCACAAGGCAGTTTTTCCAGCCCTTTGATCATCTTCTTGGCCCTCCTTCAGACCCTCTCCAGTCTGTCCACATCTTGTTTGGATTTTTTGGGACCAGAACTGGATGCTCCAGGGGCAGCCTGACAAATGCTGAGTGGGAAGATCAGTCTCTGTCTCAGCCAGCTGTGCCCCAGTGGGTGCAGGCCAGGATCTGATTTTCCTCACTGCTGCAGCCCTGCTCTGCTGGCTCAGGGTCACCTTGTGCACCAGGGCTCCCAGGTCCCTCTCAGTGAGGCTCCCCAGGCACACATCCCTGTGCTGGGATCTTTGGTTGTGTCATCCAGTGCAGGAGCTGCCACTTGCCTTTGTCACACCTGATGCTGTTATTGCTGGCCCACTTTCCAGCCTGGGCAGGTCTCCCTGTAAAATGTGTCCATCTCACCATGCAATTTGGTGTCACCAGCATTACCTTTACCCAAGCCAAATGAGGTTCAGATACCAAAGATCTGTAGGTTTTAGGCATTAAGGAGAGGCTCTACTTACCCATGTGCACAGCTCATTATGCTACCTTCTTCACTATCCTGGTTTCCCCACACTGGCTGTGCTGAGCCCTCCTGGGAACTGTTCCACACTAGCCCCAGGGGAAGGTGAGATATGGATCCTGCAATACATGTAAGCTTGCTCTACAGACTATCCTGCTTGCCAGCACTCTTGCACTTGTGTCTGGCAATCTGAGGTGGATCCCACACCTCACTGTGGGGATCTGTCTATCTCCACAAACTGGAAAAATGTCTCTTAAAATAGGGAAAAAATACAGACAGATCCATAGGATTTGAGTTTCCTTGAGACCGGGACACTGTCATCTGGGATCCCATCTAGTAAACCGGCTAGAACTCAAGGTACACCCTGTGATAAGAGTTGAATTGCAATTCCCAGCAGCAGAACTTTAATGCCATTCAGAGCCCCGTCAGGTGTCAGAAAACCAGATATATCCAACACAAGCTTGTCTCTTCTATGAGTTTCCATCCCCTCCTTTTGCAATGCAGAAGAATGTCCCTTTCCCCACTGAGCTGTGATCCCAGCTGGCACCCTGTTCTTTCCATTCTCTCTAGCAACTTTTCATCTTGCCTTAGGTTTTTGACCAGGACACAACTTATATCTCTTTGTGCACACTTTTCAGGCTTTCCGTAAGTGTTTTGCTTATCCTGAGCCAAGAACTCCCATTCTGTTTTCCTGCTCTCAGACTGTAATCTGAGGTCTTTATGCAAACATTGGCACTGTTTACAAGAATTACAACCTAGCAAATTTGCTGCCACGCACTGGTACTACCCCTGGATTCTCCATGTGACCTTAAACGTTCATCCTGCCTTCAGGCTTTTCCGCTGAAGAACTGAACAAAAGCCTCAAGCAAGACATATGAGTTTTTAAGATCATCTGACCGTAATGAAGACTATGTCAGATAGAAAAGACAGTGTAAACCTGACAGTCTTCTCCCTCTATCTCCACTAGGATTAGACAGAATATAGTCAATGCCCATTGCCAGGGCAGTAGCAACACAAGGAAAACTCTTTTTGTTCACCCTACATGCAAAATATGTCAGATCAGAATTGTAAAAGGGACTTGTTTTCCTTGTGCAACAAAAAGTTTCGCAATTATTTTCAGGCAGACGTAAGTGAAATCTGGATTTAAGGAGCATGAAACCTCAATATTGAAAGACATTAGATATAATCTCTGTGCCCTTGGAATCCTGGTGTATGTGTGTCTGTGGCACGGAGAGAGGATTAAGAGAAGAGGCACGAGAAAGCAGAATTAATGAAAACTTCAATCCTTATCAGATTTGAAATGCAAAAATTAAAGGTGGCAGAGTTGCATGATTGTTGGGGTGATGGGATAATAACTTGACAGAGGTATATATTATATTGTGTACTAGGACAAGAAACACCATAGATACATGCACCACCCTTATGCATTCATGCTGTCAGCACTACTGATCAAAACTTCAGTCAGATTTCCTCGCAGTGCTGGGAAGAGCCAGGTTAGTGTGGCAGCCTCTGCCACCTTCAGAGGGTAAACTTGTAACTCATTCAGCAGAACACACAACTCTGAGCACAAAGAGACCCCAATATTTTTGAATTTGCCAATGCTTTTGTTTCCCCTACTGTCTCAGTGTGCTCCAACACCCTTAAAATAAGCATAGCAGAATGCAGTGCAAAGAAATGAAACCAGCGGTTTCATTTCCTTCACGTAGCACCTTATGGCAGAAACAACTCACAGCTGGGGAGCAGGAAAGACCAAAGTGTCACATGCTACCTGAACACAACTGCCTTTGCCCATGCTGGCTGAGCAGTGGACAGGCCATATGTCACAATTCTACTCATTTCTCCGAATCCACATTAAAAATAACATACAAATAAATGTGCAACCGTTCCATATTCAAGCTGTAATGACTTTGCAGTAAAGACATCTGGTGCCATGGATGGTGGGGGAAAGGGAACAGCCTTTGCAAAAGGGGGAACAGAGGCAGAAGAGGGAGTTGATAACCTGAGCAGCTCCAGCATTTGGCTCAGATTTTTGTGGGAGCACCTTAATTACAGCTAAAAGCCAAAGCAAGACAACAGCAGCATACTACAAGGACTGCCAAGCTCCAAACATGATTTTTCCCCCTTCGGTGTAAATAGGTCACCTTTAATTAAATGTTACTGCCTGTGGGAAATCTCACACAACTGGCAGCAACAAAGATAATTCAGGGTCACCAAAGCAAGTGTTTGGACACATCTAATTCCCATTAATATTTCTGCCTGAAGGAAGGTTATGTTCTCTTCAGCTTTCTCTTCAACCTTCTTCATGGTGTGGAAGTGATTCCCTCCCTCCAAGGAAAGTCTTTTCTCACACTGTCTCCTCCCTAACAGCTGTGTGAAGTCTGTATCCATGCTTAGGCAAGATTTACCCAACAATTATTAACGTAGCATTTCGCATTAGCAACTGCAACACATGAAAACTTTACTTAGAAATTAGAGTTCCTTCTCTCATGGAAAAGACCATTTGTAGTATATAAAAAAAGAAATTATTTTAATAATTTTAATTTTAGTTTATTTTTACTCTAAATCTACTTTCTCTTTGCTGGACCAAACAATTTCTTTAGAACATCTTTTCCATTGATTGTATCCTTGACATCTGCTGGAAAAAAAAAAGAGACAGAAATGGATTTAAAACAATTTTTTTGGTAGTGAAGCTGCTGAAGCTTGGGCAGAACATTTACTGGTGCACAGCATGTGTGTCCTTGCTGGCAAATACTGTTTTTAATTACTAGCATTTCTGTGCAGCTTTTGGGTCTGAGCTGCCTTCTCAGAAAGTGGAGAGAGTTAGTGACTGCTGGAACCCGACTGTGCCTTTGCAGAAATGCAAAGAAAACTGATTCCAGAACTGTGGTACGACTAATCCCACAGTCAAAGAGTGAGCTGGAGTACTTCTGAAATGTGCACTTTCCTATGCATTGCACTGAAATCTCTCTCTTCAAAAGTACCCTGCAGATATCTATATCTAGGATCTAGTTTAAGATCCTTTTATAGCAACTGGAGAGTGATAAGCAAATCTAGGGCACAATTCATTTCATTTTGATTTAGGTGTCTAAACCAGGCCAGATGAATCATGCCTCCAAAAAGTTCTGCTTTTTCCACTGACGTTTTCATGTATCAAAGGTAGAGACAAATAATTACATCCTGATTACAGCGCAGACGTGCAAAGTGCAAATTTAATCGTCTGAGATTTTTTAATGAAAAAGGAACCACACCTACAGTTGTTGATTAGTCTGGAACAGAAGGGGTGATACTCTCAATATGAATCTCAAATCATTATAGCTCAGAGGCAGCTGACAAACCACACACAACAAAAGTTGCTTCAAATCATATGAGAAAAAGGGGGAAAACCCTGGCTTCATAAAAGCATATGAGAAAAAGGGGGCAATCCCTGGCTTCTTAATGAACTCCAGGACAAAATTAGATGTATTTAAGTATAAGCTGTTACAGCAGCTATTCCATATCAAAAGACTTCTTGTTCCTCTCTCCAGAACTCACTTGCCATTGGATGCATTGGACATGCCATACATTATTTTATATGGAATGTGCTTTGGTGAGTTTCAGCACAACAGGGAGACTGGGTGATCACTTCACTCACTGGCTCATGTCCTCTAGTAAGGCAGAGACACTCTTCATGTCCAGACTGGAGACATCTCTTTGCAGCTAGTAACACACTGGTGACTGTAATCACAGCTCAGTGAGTTTCAGATGAACTTTTTGTAATTAATTTCTTCTTGTCATTTTTGTGTCTGCTGGTGGTTGGAGAAGGATGCTGTCAGAAGGTTACCTTCATAGAATCACCTACCTTTGTGAAGACCTGAACCCTGTGCTCTGCAAGAGTTTGCCTGATGAAGGGGTGTATGAAATGAGGTCCATTACTTATTCCTCCACAGTCGAGGCACAAGGAAAAAGCCTCCTTCAGAGATGCAGATCTGCTGGCAAGTGCATTTCCTCAGTCTGCTCTAGAGGTAGCAAGCACAGCAGAAGGCAGAAGGATAATATCCCACAACCTGTCCAGCACCCAACACCCACAGGGCAGCCACCTCCAGCTACTCATGTCTGTGAGGAGCTGACCAAAAAAGTCACCTACCTGGTCCCACCTTCCTGCAAGAGCATTTGCAAGAACTACAACGATTTGCATATAGCTGGGGACTATGTGGTGCCAGATTTTGCTTGTGACAGCGGCATAGGCCCCTTCTTGGAGTCCTCAGAGATTCCTCCGCCCCTGGAGTCCGTGAAGGCTCCCCCCACAAGTGACACCCTCCGCAGGCCAGTCCAAGGCCACTCCTCGTGCTGGCGGCTGGCGAGCCTGGGGCCCCACCAGCAGCCCCTCTCCGACTCTGCCCTCAACGACTACCTCGAGCAGAAGCTGGTGGAACTCTACAAGCAGTACATCATGGACAGCACTGCAAACAGGGCATCCCCCACTCAGATCCTGGCCTCGGAGCTGATCATGACCAACGTGGATCAAATCAGCATGCAGATATCACGGGAGAGGAACATGGAGACTGTCAAGGCCAAAGACATTGTCATTAGCCGCTTCTTACAGATAGCCAGTGGGAAGGTTTCCTCAGAAATGAGCACACCTACTCTGCATATTTCCCAGTATAGTCACATTAATGCTTAGTGTTTGAATGTTAGAAAGTTCTTATGTTCTTCAAAGTCAGTTTTTAGTTTAAGATACTTTCTGCTTAATAAAAATGTATTTACCATCCACCACTTAAATAAAACCTTTCAGTACATATTAAATAAGTAAAACAACCTGTACTCCTGTGCTGTGCAGCTTCTTTTGTGGACCAGTAAGATTTATTTTCTTTTAAGTGTTTTTAATGAATCTCAGACATTAAAAAATTACTAAGAGCATGTGAAACTCATCCAGATGAGTGTTCGCTCAGGTGTTCACTTTCTTCCCCACATACTTGATGTATCCTTTCAAATTTCTTTTCTCTGGCATCTGCCATCCTACCTCTGGGTCCATGCTTGTGCAGGCTTACACTCATGAGAGGACAAGCAAGCACACTGATGTCACAGCCACAGAAATACAGATTTTAGGATGTCATCCAGTTCACCTCCCTGCCCTTAAGGGCTTTACTTAGGACATCCCTCACAGGAGGTTTTATAATTTGTTCTTAAAGATATTAAGGGATAGACGCTTTACAGCTCTTTCTATGCTAACCCTAATTATTTAATTGGTGTCTTCCTGTTCAAGAGTTCCCATCCCTTTTTGTGAAGCACAAGCTCTGTTTCCAGAAGCACAAGCTCTGTTTCCAAACAAACAGCATCCTCTGGAGTGTGTGTGTAAACCTGTGTGCTTTGCACTGACTTGAACCCTCACAATGAGCACTGGGGGCCTGTGAACACAGACAGACACCACCTTTGCCAGGTGCTTACACAGCTGACACTGTGGAGGGGTGACACTGTGGGGACAGCAGTAGTAATAAAGGGAGAAGAGGAAGGAGAATTCAACTTTGTTATGAGAATTGCATGTTGAAGAAAATCCAAAGTCCATTGGATTAATGTGAACAGTGCCCTGGAATGCAGAAGAAAAGCTGAAATGGAGCATTTGACACCATGGCTCAACACTTCTTTTCGTTAAGATTGTTTTATCATAGGTCAATGTCATTTGAACTTGATGTATTTCTTATAGAAGGTCCTATTTTGTATAATTTCACCAAGTCTTAAAAAAGAAGAAAAAAACAATAACCAGTGCTGCCTCATGGCAAGGGTTGATATCTGCTCTGAGTGTTCATAATGTATAATATATTGACAATGCCAGTCCATCATTGGTTGAAGTTTTGAGTATCAGTATAACATAAATACTTATTTATACTAAATATTAATAAAATTATTTCATATTATTTTTTCCACAGTGTTGTTTTGGCCTTTGTGTGCTCCCCGTGATTTATTTATTTATGTATTTTATTTAAGGCAGGGTTTTATGTATATTTCAAAAACAAATGTAATAAAGGTGATAAACATGTCAGTTTATTCTGTTGCTGCTGGTTTTCCAGAGATTACTGGGATAGCTCAGCATATTTTTCTGCATGTGCAGGTATAAAAAAAAAGGTTGCCATGAGAACCTGTAATGTTTAAATCCAGAGGGTGTACCTCTGTTACCATAACAGCCTACCCAAATACTATTGTTCAGCAATTCAAGACAGATAATTTCTGGCATGCAGTATTTCTAGACTGTGACCAAATGCTATTTACAAACACAAAAATATGGATATTTTTAGGGGAAAATAATGATCATGGTAATGCATAGGCACACAAACATATTCTGCATGCAACATCCATTACCAACAACCTGGAAAATGACTTCCAGAGAAGAGCAAAAGCATAGAAATGTAGTAGTTTTTATACCCTACATATATATATATATACACAGATTCAGGCTTTTCAAAACACGAGGCTTTTGTTCATGCCTATTGACATTCACATCACTGAGTTTCAGTTGCAAAAGATGTAGTGGAAAGCAACTTGCAGAGTTGAATGCGTAAATCAATACCCTTGCTGAAAGATCTGACTCCTTCATCAGAGAACACAATCGATTCTTGCACTCAGCCCTGC
This sequence comes from Hylia prasina, assembly GCA_013397195.1. Taxonomy (NCBI): domain Eukaryota; kingdom Metazoa; phylum Chordata; class Aves; order Passeriformes; family Sylviidae; genus Hylia; species Hylia prasina. The sequence continues at coordinate 11,467 of VYXD01000339.1, read as the reverse complement.
CCACTCCACAGACCTCGTCCCGGGCAAACAAAACAGCATTTTATCGTCTCTTACTCAGAAATCCCAATCATCATTTCCCCCCCAGACGCGTGGGCAGCACCTGGTCACCAAGTCCTCTTTCTCAGAACTGAAGCAGGAAAGAGGGAGGGCGGCTGGAGAACGGGCCAAGAGCTCAGCCCAAACCCCAGTGGGAACCTCCCACAGCTGCCGAGTCAGGGGTCTGTGTCAGGGGGCTGCAGCCACAGCCAGTGCTCAGAGAACAGCAGTGGGGAACAACAACAAATCTTAAATGTACAAAAGCAGGCTCATGCATATGAAGGGCATGTTTGATATTTATCAGTCAACTACAAACCATCCCATTTCAGGCAGCTTTCTTCCAAGCAAATCACTTACTGCAGTCATACTGACTTTCAAGGAAATGTCTTATTTTATACTGTCAGACCAACATTACTAATTTTATTTTATTTTATAAAATCATTGCAGAAGCTGATGTATTCTGGAAAGACAGCATCAGCCACTTCTTCCCCCACATACTACAGTTATTTTCTTTTCTCTGCCTAAATATAAATGCCCATTTCACTTTGACCCCTGTAGTGTGCCTGTTTCTCATGTGAATTACATACCAGCCACATCCCATTATCTGAAGCAGCTCTTGGATTTCAGGCAGTTTCTACATAAACAACTATTACTTTCCACTATACTCAGATGAAAGTGCATTTATATCTCTGTCCTTCCTCCATTTAAATCTAATCTTGCTCTGCACAGGTGCCTCTCTAGGTGTGCCTGTTTCCTCCTGAAAGCACTTGGATAGCAATTAGGCTGCTATTACCATGACTCAGGTTGTTATCTAAAGAGCTTATCATATTCTCTCTCCTTCTCTCTCTCTCCCCCACACCTCCTCTTCTGCCTCAGGGTCAAGCATTTAAAGAGAGAGGTCACAATTTTTTAATAGCTCTCTTAAATAACTAATTTTTAGTCAAAGGCACATAACTTCTTGACATGAGCTTATCGAAGTGCCGATAGGAGCCCTGGTGTCTGGGGAGTGTGTGTTGGAGAGAAGAGTTTGAATTCTGCCCTCACAATTCATCCTAACACTATGGGTATTTTAATAGGACTAACATAATTTAAGAAGGTAAAGAAGAGTGTGATGAACATTTCAGTAACTCTTTGGCTGATATTCTGACCAGCTGCCAAGAAGCTGTTCTCAGAGTTTATAGCCACCTTCAGCATACTCCAGCAGCTTCCTTAGGCCTTTTTTTGCAGAATGTATTAGTCATTGCTGACAACATGATTATAGCAGCTAGGAATTTTATTGTTTATAGATGTTGTGACTGTGCCTCCAAGAGTCTGAGCCCATCACTGTGGCAGATGAACATTACCTGTGGACTCCAGGAGCGCTGGATGTCTAGTGTGACAAGAAAAACCCTTGGCAGAGGGAGAAAAGAGAGGGAAAAGGAGTTTGTCAAATTTGTTGGAACCTGTAGGTCCTGCCTTTGGTTTTAACCTCTTTGCTGGCTCTGATTTCTTGTCTGTACCAAGAAACACTGGAGGGCAGAAAAATGGATATAAAGTGCAGATTGGGCTTTGTGCTGAATGTAAAAGTGAGCATTCCATGCTCTGGTTGCTAGGTTCAGATGAAGGCAAAAAGCCAAACATCTAAAACTGAAATAAATGGAGTTCTACAGTGCTGACTCCAGCCAGGCATATTGCTGGTATTTCACCTTGGGGAAGCTGGGACCTCCCAGCACCCCAAGGTTCATCTCATTCCCCTTCTACTGTCCTTTCAAAGATTGAAGCAGAGGGGATTTATTTAGGACTGTCCCTTCCCTGAGCTTCTTCCTACCACAGGTTTCTCTCTGAGATAGGACCTGCTGGGATGTAACCAGCTGCCACAAAAATGGCTTGGGCAGGAGGTGGTAATGGGGACTGCAGGTTTTGTTACCTTGATTATCAGAATTGCTGTAACATATCTTGCTGGTATGGACAGTATGGGCTGGGAGCCATCCCTTGTTCTCCCAGATTCAGGAGAGATAATTAACAATTTAGGGAGATCAATCACTGTGTTGCAGTGACATCTCATTGCAGATTTTGAACCAATATTGACCTATGAGAGGACACTAACTTGCCACACACATCATTAAATGCAACCTGTATGTCTACGACAGCTGGTGTGGGTCTGCTTGGCACCTCTCTGTTCACAGTCACCCCCTTTCTGAATTTCTCCATCTTCATTAATTACGTAGAGTGTGAGCACAACAGCAGCTTAAATCAATGTATTGGCATCCAAATGGACAGGGCTGGTCTCTAGTTGGTGGAGCCATGTCAGCTAACATGCACTGAGACCTGATCCCCAGTCTGTGTTGTGCTGGTTTTGGGTAAAACCATCACTGTCTTTGAAGAGCACTTGCAGTTTAAAAATATGTAGCAGACTATGACTGACAAGTAAAGGAACAGAAGTTTAGGTCAAACCAGAATTAATCTGTGCACTGCAGCGTTACTTTTGCTTCTGCTGTACTGGGAAGAGCTGGCTTACTCAGGCATTTCTGCTGACAGGATTAGGATGGCTTTTCAGAACATTAGGCAGGCTTTCAAATGGATGAAGGGAACAATATTCCTGAGGCTCATTTTCAGACCTTCTTACGTCTCTTTCAGGGCAAGTGTTGAATGAACTACCTTGCTTGAAATGGAAATCCCCTCGAGGAGTACAAAAAGTGCCTCATTTTGTTAACATCTTGTTATTACTGAACTCTGTGCTGCTGTCCCCCACAATGTGACACTCCTGCCTTGGCTTTCCACAAAGCTGGTCCCTGAGAGCTCCTGCATTTCTGCCGTGTCAAAACCTCCAGGTCTGCCCCAGCATTTCCCTGCCATGCAACCCTACATTTGATGGTTTTAGAAGCTACACTCCTGTGCTCTCTAACCTCCCCTTGCCCCTGTTATCCCCCCTCACAGAAGATGATCCTGGCTCCCTCTAACAACCAGAACAACCAATATGATGGCAGAGTCAGATACTGAACATCTGGGGGGAATCCCTGGCAAAGGGAGATGGGGAGACTCAAAAGCTGGTGATGGCCTGAGTTCCTGTGGGAGAAGTGAGGGACTCCTGTGAAGGTGGAGGAAGCTCTTGTAGAGCTGAATTTGTGAAACATACTGTGAGATGGTGGGGAGCTGAGGAAAGAGGTTTCACAATTTTCCCAGTGAAGACAGGCCTGAGGGATGGCAGCATTTCCAGCCACGCCCTGGATGGAAGGAGTGTCTCTGTACTTAAAAGACAGCAATCTCCCCAGCTCCACCCATGGCGTTTTTCAAGCATAAAGAGTTGTAGAATCTCACATAGGATTTCACTCCTTCCCTCTGCAGCCACATCTGGGCAGGAGACACAAGGGGCCTCTGGCCACAGCAGTGCCCACCAGCTCTGCTGGACAGACATGTTCCAGCCTCCACTCCTGCTCCTGGGGGTGACACTGGGGACTGGGAGCTGCTGCTGCTGGAGCAGTGGCCACCCAGACACTCCACAACCTTCCTCCAGACCCCCACACTGGCTTAATCAGCTCTGACCACCAGGTATTCTCCTCCTTTACTGAACTTGTTAAACACAAAATGGGATATGAGACCTTTCTTAAGAACAAGCAATGGGAACAGGAAAGACAGGAATTACAGAGTCAGGGCATGCAGTGGCTTTTTTACATATTAATTTTTCTGTAACCAGAGGTAGACTATAAGAATAAAATAAGAATAAAATCATAGTTGGGAGAGCTGACTTTGGTATTTTCATTGATGCAGTTGTCCAACGTTCATCTTTACACACAAGTTCCCTTGATTGAAAATGGATCCTGTTTGGAGGGTAGGGATAGAACAGGATAAAAAACCAACCAGTAACAATTTGATCAGTATAATTTTAACAGAGATGACACATTCCAATGCATTTCTACATAGAAACCAATCAAAAGAAAAAAAAGAAAGAGCTTAACAAAGGTAGGCTCACCAATTTTAAGTAAGAGAGGTTAGAGGTTTTCAGTTCTGGCACTTTTAAACCAATTAATCTCAAGATTTAATTGACCTATTTAGCAAAAGCTGGCTGCAGTGTCACTTCAGAAGCCCAGTGCTTGACCAAAGTACATTCAAGGCCATGAAAGTATGCAACTCAAATTGCTATTAAGACATTCAATTTTATATAAAGCTTCACAGTTCATTATATACAGATGTGAGACTTGGATTGGGTACAATGGTAGAAAAGAAATTATTAGTAGAAAAAAGAACTAGTTAATTATTTTTAATTCGCAGAACTAATTTTTGCTTCAAACTATGTTCTTCAAACTCATAGCATCAACTTTACATTGAAACTCCAGTGAGGCTACCAGCTCTTTGTATACAATTTCCTTTATCATCTTCTCTTAGTAATTTTTATCTTAATTTAATTTCCTTTCCTCTGGTCTTGCTATTTTCTTCTTCTGTTACTTTACTCTTTACTTGGATTTATTTGGATGCATCCCGTTTATTATTTGGATGCATCCCTTTGGTCCTGGCAACTTGTAATGTGCTCTCCTTTGTCATAAGGATGTCACAGATATGTTACACAACTGAAGCAATAGTGATATACAGAGCAGTTCTAAGGTACATTTTTTCCCCTTCATCCTACTAGTTAAGTTTCAGCAAAACCTAGATAAGAAGCTAGAAGTTTAGTCATTGGAAAAAAGACTATTAAAATGAATCAATTAGAACAACATAAGCTTCTTAAAACAAATATAGTAAAGTTTCTTATTTCTATTGGCCTATGACCTATTGCAAAAAAACCCCCCAAAATTCCAGACTGAACATAGAATCCAAAGTACTCCTGTGGAAAACAGGAGGTCTATTAATAAGTGTGCTTTTGAAGACTGGAACAAAGTAGAATGGTGCCTGATAGAATCACATTCATTAAATCAATTTGAAATTATTAAAATGATAAATTCATCCCTTTGTAAAATTATACATTACCTTTCAGAAAGGAACATGATTATTTACTAATTATTTCATCGTATTTCTAAGGTACTTGTGTAAAAATCAATTAATCTGATGTCAGTTGTCATTACATACAATATAAAAGTTATTGAACCATTGATGTATAGAAATATGCAATTGAAGATCAAAGGCAGTTGTAAGAAGATAAACCAGTTTGAGATTGCATTCTGTTTGCATGCCAATTGTCATGTACCATGAAATGAAGTTCTCCAGTGACCTGTTTCCTTATTCTGCTCACATGAACAGCATATGGAAAAGTCCATGAATCATATTCTTTTATCTAATGAAGTCACACAGCCTCTGATCCTTGAGTCTTAGATGTGATTGACATTTTTGAAAACAGTAAAGCAAAAGAAGAGGAAAAAAATGTATGATCTTTCAAATACAAATTTAAAAATAATATTTAAAAGCCAAGTTTTGCTATAGGCAAGTTGTATCATCTTGGCTCCAATTAAATAACATTTTTCTTTGCAAGTCATGACCTCAGTGGACCAAGTCATGAAAAAAAGTATTACTCAGTTTAAGTAAGGTACCAGATGTAAACCTTTAATACAAAGAAAGAGAATTTATCCAAAATATGTGAACAGTAACTTCAGTGATGGGACAATAACTGGGAGAGAAGCTTTCTGTTAGATGTGCCAAGTTAGATTGATGTTTCCACAAGACATTCAAATCTCAATCAAATCTCATTCAAATCATAATCCTGGAGGTAGTGTGTTTCCATGCTATTATTTATTTATTTGTATTCTTTTGATAGGTGGAATAGGGTAAGGCTGTGAGGACACGGAACATTTCATTTTTATTCATGTTTGATGATATGAAGGCAGGATAGCAATGGAGGAATTAAAAGAGAAGAATGATATGATCAGACCAAGGAAATAGTAAAACAACTTTTTTAGAAGTGTGGGAAAGGCAGGACTGAATTAGTTGTTGAATTAGGATGTTGTAGTGCTTGAGAATGCAGAAGCTGAGAACCTGGACAAGAGCCATCTGTCTCTGTTGGTGGACACCATTTTTAACTGGCATGCAGAATAAACTTAAGGTAAAAGGACAACTGAAGATGTAGTTATTGTGAAACCAAATAGAATTAAAGGGCTTTTTAAAATTGTTGTTTATACAGAATAGGATGGTCCTTGTACTTTGAAGGTAAAAATAAAAAAAAATCAGGAGAAATACAAAAGAAATTATACTGGGGACATGAAGCCATGGAGACAAACAGAGGAGATTAAATTTAGAAAGGAGGGTAAAATTGTACGAGAAAAATGAGGGCATGAAAAGGTAAAGCGTCATGGAATCAACAAGTTAAAATGTAATTTTAATTTGGCATGCTCAACAGTTCTTTTATCAAGAAAAATAATGAAGGGGGAAAGAGGGAAAAGTGTGATGTCAGGTAAAAGATGTGAAAGGATCTAGAGCTGTGGTCAACAGAGTTGCAAAAGTAGAATCATTTGTCTAGGAAGGTTTAGAAGCCATGGCTGAAATGGAAAATCAACAGTTATGCTCATAGAGGAGAGAGAAAAGAAAGGAGATATCTTAAGATGAAAAAAATGTCATTGAACTGGAAGAACTGGGTGGCTGTATAAAAGTTGGTGGCAATACTGGTGGTTAGGGACAAGTGGGAAAGAAGCACAGAAAATGATAAGATTGGTAAAACACAAACAGTAAGAGATCAGAAGAGGCCAGTGTGTGGTGAAAACAGCCCCGGAGAGCTGATTGGGGCAGCCCAGTGTGTGGTGAAATGTACAGCAAAGGGGTTGTGTCAACACCTACCACAGGAACTGGAGGCAGAGACTGGAGAGAAAAAACATAAAAGTAGAATGAAACTGGGGAAAAAGACTCAGATCACAGGAATTAGGAGACATGAGGAGGGAAGACCTTCAAAATTGCATTTAGATGAGAAGAAAGAGAGCAAAGGGAGAGAATGGAAGTGTTGAATAAGAGAGAAAACTGAGACTCCCAGGAAGTGCTTTGATTCAGGATGCATAATGTCAATTAGCAAGGAAAGACAGTTACTTGAATACTAATTTTAAAGACATAATTCCTTAAGAAAACTAAGAGCCAAAGGAAATGTCTAGAGGCTTCAGATGCATCCTAACTTTTATAAATGGAGTGGTTACTCCAGAGATGGTAAGAGAACAGAGGGAAATAGAAATAGAAATGAAGAAATGTAATTGTTCTGATGTGACTTGCCATTCTGTATATACAGATTCCACTTTTTTGACTAAAATGCAGATTGCTACCTTTAAGCATTTCCTCTAGAGACTTTCCAACAGTGAATTCCAAATATCAGAGAGCCTTACAGCAAGTAAAGATATCATGAGAGTGTGCGAAGAGTCTACTGAGCTATCTAGGACCAAAAGAGATACTTTCAATTTTATGTTAGTGTTCCAATTTCGTTTTACAGAGTGAATTAATAATAATAAGAAAGAAATGCATTTGAGAGGCATACTAGTATTATGTAGAGAAAACCTTATATTCTGGGATACGTATTTTTTGTAATGTTTAAAACGATTTTTAGATGAGAGCAATGTGGTTTGAGAATGTAAGTGTGCTTAGCCCTGAGAGTGGGCTCCCAGCTCTCCCTTGGGCAGGGAAAGATGGCAGCTTTCCCACAGGCTTCCTCTTGAAGATGAAGATGGAGAAGAAGCTGGTCATTACTTATTCCTTACTCACACTTAAAGGGGAACAGCAAGGAGAACAGCCATACGATGGGAAAACTTTTCCTAGGCAGAATGCCCTGGAGATGCTTTTTAACTACTTGTAATTATTTAAGTTTCTTTTACATGTAATGGGAAAACTTTTCCTAGGCAGAATGCCCTGGAGATTGTTTTTAACCACTTGGAATTATTTAAGTTTCTTTTACGTGTACTACATACCACGCCTGACTTCTCTGCTTCTCATTTACCTCCCTCTGGCCTGGGTGACCTGATGTTTTCCACATGAGCACAGCTGCAGCATTGTGTGCATCTGCTGTACTGGGAGCCAGAAAAAAAAATGCATCTGAAAGATCAGGCCTCTAGATTTCAGCTGACTGGGGGAGTGGGACATGGAGAAGCAAACAAACAAATGAAAATCTTCAGAGCAGCTTGTCCTGATTAAAGGCACTCTACCACAGAGACCCTGGTGTTCAATTTTGTGGAAGCCAATCCAGCATGCACAGGGTCCTTACAGCAGACTGTGACTGTGTGCTGCTTTGTAGCCTTTGAAGGAATGGATTTGTTCAAAGCATAGATTTTGTATTTGTCTTCATTTCCACATTAGTGACAGCTGTAGCAATGCAGTCTGGAGGCAATGAAATGAAAGGCACTGTCCAGATCCATTTGCAAAAGGAAGACATGAATTTGCCCTTAAGGCAGAGAGAACTGTAGACTCTTTTGACACTGTTCTTTCATTGTGGAGACTGAGGGATGACCTAACTGAATTTTGAGATTTCACAGCACTTGATAAATGAACATCAGTATCTTTGACTGAAAGAAGGGTCATAAATTTGGTGTTCCTTAGGTGGCAAGCCTTGTAAAGGTAACAGATATTCTGTTGTGTAATTCTGAATTTTAATGAGACAAGGAGCCCTGTTTGCTGCCTACCTTGGCAAATACCTTATTGATACTGAAGAAAGCAAGCAAGATAGTTTATTGGCTTTCACCTAAGGGTGAGCTCAAAGGGAAAAGAGCAGGTATGCAGCATTGTAGGCAGAAAGCATACAGAAATCACTGCTCTTACTTTTTTCTACTGGATCTGAATTTGCAGCTGGATGCATTTTTATATGAGCTGTACATTATGAACAATATTTTGAAGCCATATTTAGTACTGTTCCTTTTCCATGTCTTGACTAAGGCTGAATTTTGAAGTCTTCCTGATGCACATCATTAGAACTAATTTGAATCAGGTTTTTTTATCCTTTTTCAGTTTGTCTGTAAATTAGCAGAAGAAAGGTCTAATACATCTTGCATGACATATTTTGATGAATGTAAAATGTCATCTGGAAAGCTTCTTACTTCTTCAAAGTAAGAATTAACTGTTCAAAAATACTCTCCAGAAATGGAAAACCTATTAGAGTGTCTATAGAAAGAAGTAGGAACTTAGACTGATCCATAGCACCTTGGGAAATAAAATGACTTTGGATCACTGAGCTGACATCTCTTAATTGTATACTCCTGTTCCAGAACTCTCTATGAAAAAAAGAATAGATAACTCCTCATTAAAAATAATCATTTCAGACATATTAATTAGTTTTTTCATACAAGCAAAATAAAAGATGGTATGGGAATGGAAAAGGACTTTAACAGCCCTCCATTCTGCTAAGCATTTCTTCAGAAGTGTATTGCAGTATGGAAAAGGACATAATTTAATTTGTCTGACCTCCATTTTTTTTTCTGGCTTTCATTAAATTTAATTGTGAGTGCAGTTTTGTTCTATAAGAAATGAGAAGGGACTGCATTCTAAAGAAAAAAAAAATCATTATAAGGTGAAGATTGTGGGTAGACAATAACCACTAAGCATTTTTTGTGTCTAACCACAGGAATTAAAACAAGCTCAAACTCTCAAAATAAAGTAAAAGCGAGTGATGTTTCCATGCCAAGGAAACACAGGTGGGAAAAAACCCCTTAAAAAGTTGCCATCAGAACCCCTCCACATTCAGATTAAGTAAAAAAATCTCTTCTTAAACTTTTCAGTCTTACACATTTGAATTTATTGAATTTATGTTTCAGGAGGGAAAATACAGGCTCTGCCATTATTTACAACAACATTTACAATTTACAATTTATTTGGACTAATTGTGAAGCTGATATGCAAACAATGCTTGCAAACATGACAAGTACTTTATTTATGATTTTTTATTCACAGGGGAGTGTGTACAATAAAGTGTGTGCATTCTTTTGATTCACATCCAGGTGAATTTTGAAACAAATATCATAAGTTAAATGAGACAGGATCTGAATTTTATATCTACTTCAAGTGTACAAGCAAGGAATAAAATAACCTCTGAAGATTAAACTTTTATATTGAATTATTTGAGTTTATATTGAATTCTCATTTTAGAGAAGAGCAGACACATTTTCTGTGACAGTATTCAGTATCTGAACAATAAAAAGTATTAAATAATCACCTGAAATAAATAGCTGGACAATTCCTTGTTCTTTTTGTGCTTGCAGAAGACGCCCTGAGAATAATGTTATTTTCATTGAAATGATATCTTAATGATTTCCTATTGGTATTTTATTCCATTGTGAATGGACTCTGAGCAGCTCAGTGTGAGTTGTCAGCTGAAATTCAAGCTGTGCCCACTGACTGACGGTATCAATGGAGTCAGTGAGCATTGATTTCTCATCCTAATTGGAGGCTTTCCATAAGTTACCAGGACATCAAATCACTCAGGAAGACGCTGGATTGGATTAGGCAGGTTTAGAAAATCTGAAACCTCTCCTGGCCACACGAGCCTTTTGTGCAGCGTCTTTCCCAGAAAGAAACAAATTAGAGTCAAAATTTATAGGTTGGATGCAGAGTTTAGGTTAAAATTTCCCCCTGATCCTTCCACACAAAGTAAAGGAATTCCCCAAGCAGTGTCTGGGCTGTTTCAGGTGCAGATGCTTCCCCCTGGGGCTCTCCAGCTTCAACTGCACCTTAAACTAAATGATTCCACTCATCACTTTCAGTGATACAGGAATGCAGGGCTGGGATAAATGGAAAGCCATTAAATTATCCGGTGCTGGGGGTTACAAAACTCTCCTGAGCACTGATCTTTTCTCTCTGGTGACAAGCTTCAGGATTTCATTTGTTCAGCCTCCTCTTTCCTTTTCATTGCATTTGGTATGGCTGCAGAGCAAATCTTCATTTGCTATACACCTACTCCACCTGTGAGTAAAAAAAAATCCTAAATTTGAGTCCAAAAAGCTAGCTTTGAGTCAAGTATTAATGCAGTATGCACACTGTAGCAATGGTAGATGTATCATTGCACACAAGACAAAGTGACTGAGTTCTGACTGAGCTAAATCTAAATAACAATCACTAAAACACATGCAAAAGCACACCAGACAGTTATTTATCTTTTCCTTGTTATGAATGACTGAAGAACTAGTGAGCATTTAGTCTGTGAAAGACTGAAGGGTGAGCAAAGCAAAATGAGAAGTCTTTTCATCAGAGTATTTAAAAGAGTTTGGGTTTATTCAGTTTTGGGGGATTTCTACACTTGATCTTTTCACTTTTGGGCCTGGTGAACATATTAGACAAAGGGTATTAATATTAAGAAGAAGCAGAGGTTTTTGTCTGCTTCTCAGAAATGGAAAAAATAATATTTAAAGGATTTTAGCATTAATACATGCAACAGCCACAATTGAATTTAAGAACCAAATGACGAATTCTGAAGAAATATGTAAATAATCGTCCTCACATAAACAGTCTGATTTAATATTGTGATTATATTTAGGGTAGTGAAATTATATATTGATGCATAGCTAAAAATGTATGA
>VYXD01000338.1:89680-101157 GCA_013397195.1 Hylia prasina | reverse complement strand
TGTGGGTTCCACTGCGGCACCATTAGACTCTCCTTTGCCATTCTCCAATAGAAAAAAGTAACTCGCATAAACATGTTTTCTTTTTACTTTCAAAAGATGGACTACACATTCAGAAATTGGATGTTGTTGCACTGCATATTCTTTTTTTTCTGCGCTTATGATCATTTTTATAACTAAGTTCATGCGATTTCTCTGCATGCATGTGTATATATGGATGAAATCTGTATAATATTTACATGTAAGTACAATAGCCAATTAGTTACCTTTCACATGATGGGCACATGTGACAATTGTGAATATTCTTTTTGTTACAATTTTATTTATTAGGCACACAGAAATAATATTACTAATTTCAACTCAGACAGGTGTTTGCACTAGAATAAAAACAGGAACAGAATAAAAAAAAAAGAGAGAAAATAAAAATGTATTTAAGTTGAAAAAAATTATGTGATAATAAAAAGAATTAGGTCTTCTATTGATTCTTATTACACTCAGGTAACTAAATGTGTCCTGAAAGTCAATTTTCTGTAAAACTGCTAAGGTTAGACAAAGGACAGTTTGTGGGATTAATTTTCATATGGACTATGTTCCACTACAGTTAGCAGAATATCTGACTGAGGGGAAGGATCACAATATGAAAACAGTTGGAGACCAGTTGGAGTGCTATAAGAAATAGATTTTAAAGAGTTATTTTTTTCATAAATTCATTTAAGTGTCACATTTTATTCAGCATAATAATTCTGTACTTTGCTGTAGTTTCTACAGTGGGGATTGTGACAGGATTTGCTGCCAGGTCAACAGCTAAAGGAGAAATTGTTATTTAACATAGAAATATTGTTTATTGAAATTCCTATTTCCAAGTCTGTTTGGGATAATTATTTTTACTTAATTCAATTTCTTACAGAGAACCTTCTTAAATAAGCATGAAAAATTCTGGCATAGCATCTTTTCTCACAAATACTGAGAAATCTTCTGGGTTAGTGATTTATTGTAAATAGATTTTCCTACATAAACACTAAAATAATTAAATTTACCATATGGAGTTTCTTGCTTTTTTATGATATTTATTTATGTATTTTGTAGATTTATTCATATCAAGAAGTAAGGGGGGAAAAGAGAAGTTTTTTGCATTTTTCCAAGTTAAAAACCATATATATATATAATACAGAATAACACATATAAATAATTTAAAGGAAATTTAAAAGGCATGGAAATTGTAAGGAAGAGGAAAATTAAATATAACCCTGGATTTCAGAAAGTGTTGTGTGTCACCACTGTGAGGTCAGTGGAAACTGTGAATTTGAAATAAACATAAAGCAACTTTTATCACTTTATTTGTAATTATTTGAAAGACTCTGTGCATCATATTGGTATGCTGTCAAATAGCAGAATTACAACAGGATCACTGTGTGAATGTGTTGTCTTCTGTGTATGCATGTATGGATGAAGAAGAGAGCCAGGGAGGAATCAGAAATATTTCACTGTCTGTGGACATGTAACTTCACTTTTCTATATAGCTGTGTTTATTTCAGTGCTTTATTATGACATATCATAAATCAACATTACAAGCTGGCAAGCAGAGATAAATACTGGGAAAACACTTTTTATGCTATTTCATGCTGCTGGATACTTTGGAATCTCATTCTTGACAGCTTAAGGCTGAAGTACCATATATTCGCACCAACTTTTTTTAAATATGAAGATGAATGATACACAGCACACTGTTAAAAGTGAAAGCGCCTCATCATCAACAGCCACACATATCCACAGACACACACTCATACGGAGTGCATCAAAATGAATTAAACTTGCCAGCTTTCCCTTCAGTTCTGTCTCTTGTTGAAAAGGATAATGGGTACTTCTCCTCACACTAAACTGGAGCAGGAAGAAGTTAGAGCAAAAACCAAAGCTATGGCCTGATTTAATAGGTTAATATTGTCTGGAAAATATTTATTTCTGAGGGTTTTGTTCACTTTGAATGTTTCTAAGCTTCAACATATTTTTCTATTTTTTTCTTGTTTTGTATTTAAATAAAACAAACCAAACAAGTAGAGTTATTGTATTTCTTTTGCTCTGAGACTATTATATTCTAATAGAGGAAAGAGCAATAATAATAGAAATAATGATGATAATATTTGCAGTACAGGCATCCCATGTCATCCTCTGGGTAGTCAGAAATGCCTTGAAGTATGGGAAAAATAGATGAAGCAATGTAGAATGTAGTAAGAGGGAATAAACACAGAATACAGCCTGACTGCCTGGATTTACCTCAGAAGGATGTCAAAAGTGAATTCTGTATACAAAAACTCAGTTTGGAGCGGACAATTATTTACCCTTGAGAAAAGGGAGCTTTTATGGCCCCAACTGTCTCCTTCCTTTGGCACTGGAAAACATAGCTTACAATCTGAAGAAATCACCATGTCTGCCTAGGCAGAGAAAAGTTGCTCCAGCAAGAGAAAGAGTCTATCACAAGTCCATTTTCCTATAAAAATGGTGGTCTAATCTCCCATTAAGACTCACAGATTTTTAAAGAAATGATTGTGGTGTTTTCTGTGTAATTAAATCTCTGTCTGGGAGATATGTGTGGAGCTTATGCATGCTCCTACACAAATGCCCTCTGCTAACCACAACTGTGACAGCAATACTTCTCCCTTACTAGAAGAGCCTCTAAAACAGAAAAACTGAGCAGATTGAGAGTTTGCAGAATGATTTCAGGACTGCAGAAATTTCCCACAAAACCACTAAGTAGTCTGGTTATTCATGCCATACCAAAGATTTGTCATATACTCAATGGTCTATGACATCCCTCAGAAGGTCTAACGACATTCAGAAACATTTAGGAAGGCCTTGGCATGCCAGGATGCTCTGTCCCGGTATGCGGAAATGCAACTCAGTCAATGCCCCGTTTGCAAGTCTCTGGGTAGTGGGCTGAAAGGGGTGTCGTGCCAGTTTTGGTGTCAAACTATGTATGCTAAAACCAGTCTGCTCACCAACCTCAAATTAATATCCTGATAGGGCGGCAACCAGAGACATGTGACTGGCAGTCCTTACACTGTTAGCTTGTTCTATCATGCTAACAATTCCTCCTTGGAGTGTGTGGAGATTCGTCCTTTGGATTTTGGGGGTGCCCTCCAAGGATACTCCTCAAGACTGAGTGAAAAAGACCTGCCCATGAGTGTTGGCATGGTGAGTTATATCAATCTCTACTTAATAACTGTTGATTTTTGCTAGCTTTAATACAATTGTTTTAACATAAATGCTTTAATATAGTGCACAATATTATACTATACACTATTAGTAGTTTTAGCTTTTATACTCTGTAGTAAATAATTCTGATTAAGATCTTTTGTCTAATCATTTGTCACAATAAATAGCTCATTTTATAGAAATAGATCAGATTTTCAAACTTTGATCCTGAGGGATTAAACCTTTGACAAAACCTGGGGCTAAAATTGGATCCAACAACACCTTGATTCCTCTCTAAGGAGTTTAGAACATGAGGGAGTCCTTTCTTCACCTCATGACTGAACAGCAGGGCTTCTTTAATAATCTGTATTGAAAGCTCCAACTCTATCTTCAACTCTTGGTTAACTTCCCAGCAAATACACATAAAGTCAAGGTATGGAGAATCCAGTTGGTTTTCTGGAAATGTTTAGTTTTATTGATTTATTTAAAAGAAAAAAATTGCAAATAATTTTTTCACTGAAAATTGCTTTGATTATACTAACATTTTCTATTAAACAAGTTTTACAAATAAAGAAAATATAGATTGAAATGAATAAGTGCAAATTTTACATAGCAGAGTCTATACAATGACAGGGAATACAATCATAGTCCTTTGACTAACAAGGCAAAGATCTCCCTTCTTTCCCATTAAAACCATTAGTGGACATAAAAAAATAGGTAAAATGCACTAATGGAACAAAGAAGATAATTTCTGCCCTGTCCCTGCCCCCCAGTTTCTCTTTCCTAGACGTCTGAGGCTGTAGACAGGTGAGGTCAATGAGAAAAACAAAACATCTGTAGCAACTTCCAGGACTCTGGTGTAGCTTTTGCAGCTTCTTCATTCAACTCATTACAGTAGGAAGTTTCTCCCAAAATACTAACTTCAGTATATAAGGCTGGTTGAAATCTGCCCTATAGCATTTCATTTGAAAAATAATGGGAAGGTACATAAAAAGATGAGTGATGGTTGCATACTTTTAAAGTAACTTGTACTAGCCTACAACATGTTAGAAAACTATTTCTTTCAAGAACTTAGATTAGGAGTAATAAAGAATCAGATTCTTACTAAGAGTTAATAATCAAGAAGTCCTTGCTTAATATCAAGGACAATGGAAATACCTTTATTTCTACTGACTCATTATGCACTTCTATTTTCAGTCTTTGGGATTACTTTTGTGATTGGCCCTGTGCTAAGTTATTTGCATAAAACCTGATAATAACGGCAGGGAGATTATATAAAAGAATCTTGTAATTCCATGCTAATGAATAACTCTGTTTCATGGAGGAAAAACTGTGAAATTTCACACAATTGATTCTCTCTAAATATAAAATAACTTACTACAAAGATACTGCATATAAAAGAGTCAATTAGTTTTATGCTAATGAATAACCATGTTTCACTAAGGAAAAGCTGTGAGATTTCAAAACCATTCATTCCCTCTAAATGCAAAATAATTTAGTACAAGATACAGCATGTTTTACAGGGTTTGTATCTTTGTGGTATTCTGAAATAAAGTACTTAATAACTAGACTCATTAATACTGATAGTAAATCAGTGAGATTACATATTTCTATAAATCATTTTATTAATAAAACAGAGGGCTCATTAAAGAACTACTGAACTATTAAGCTGCAATTTTTCAGTATCAGCATTTTATAAACATTTCAATTAGCACAGGTTGACAACATAAAAGGGGAGGAATAAAACAGTTTAGCCACATTATAGGATACAGACTGCCAGACTGTTGAGAAATAAGGAATAATGTTTCAGTGGGATCGTAACTGCATATCAAATTGAACATTTAAAAAAATAAATATATAAAGCATCTCTAATCTGAACCTTTCAAGGACCTTCTGAAGGACTGTCTGCTGTTGCCGTTCACTATATCATTTTACTATTATCCTTGGAAGGAAGACTACCAACCTGAAAGGAATTTGAACAACTGAAGACAAGGAAATAAGAATAATGATAGCTTAAGAGAACAAAGTGAAGAATTAAGTGCCTTCAGTAGGAAAGTTTAACATATGTAAGTGGTGAAAAATGATAGCTAGAAGTCTGCATTTTAAATGTGTTACAACAGATCTGAAAGCATAAAATGACCACAGAACAGGTGTTGGAAGAATGTCCAAAATTATAAGGCCTTGATTCTTTTGAAGTTCCTCATGTCCAATGTTTACTTAGCTCTTATCCTGATAATTATCACATATATATCGTGAGGGGAAAAAAAAAAAAAAAAGCCTGCATGAAGTACTAAACTGAGGGGGGGAATCAGTTTGGTAATTCAATTTCACCCTCAAGCTGTTCTCTATTTTCCACTTCTGCATGATACTAATGTAAAAAGGAGCTGTTGTTGCCTTACGTATGGAGAGAGAGAGAATGTAATGGTAGAAGGGGTAAGATAAAGACTACTTTCAGAGTCTGAGATTCCTTCACCAGAGGAAGAAAATTATTCAGCCCAAGTATTCGCTTTCTTGAATTACAGTTGCTGAAGGGCAAAAGAGCTTATTATTTTTAGCTTAGTGAAACAAGAAAATTATGCAAGATATTGTTTTATTCTCTTCAGTGTGTGGAAATGTATAATATTACATAGTAGGGGCAGGATCTTATTTTTCATTCCATTTTGATGGCATTATCTTTTCTCTGACTGTAAAATTTCAGCCCATGAGATCAAATTCGTCTTTCATGTAAGTGGTGAAATTCTCTGAAGTTAAATAGACAGAAGGAAGTTACTCAAAATACAAGTAAATCTAGTATAAATATGTCATCAGCGTAACCCTTTTTCCAACCCCTTTTTTCCATCAGCTGGGGTACTCAGTGGAAGGGCGAGTTGTTCCCTGGTATGGTAATCTGTCACTGTCAGCTCTCATTCTGTAAGCATGGATGGAACATGATCTCTCTTTTAACAAGCAAGGTATTATTAATACTTGAGTAGCACAAGGATTACTTGATAATTTTTTCTAATTTTATTTTTTTGGTTTTTTGGGGGTTTGGGAAGTGGTGGTTTTTTTTGTTGTTGTTTTTTGTTTTTTTATCTAGCTCAACAATATATTTTATTCACATAGAAAAATGCCTTAAATTCTGTTAACTGTAAAATCTCATATACTTGTATGAATAAAAAATGTTATGCCCACCTTCAGAATAAAACAGTTAGGAAGAATATTTTATTTGGAAACATTATAAAAGCAGACAAGTTTAAAAGGACCTTTAAAAACCTTAAACATAATATGAATAAACCATCTTTGATACCTTGATATTTACTTTTGGTTTCTATGTGACTTCATGTAAAAGACAATATAAAGTTTAGACATGCATCCTCTCTCAAGTTCCCAGTACCATAAAAAAATTTGGATTAATTTATTATCAAAACCAGGAACAAGGCATTTTCCACTTAAACATGGGATAAACAGGTATGATTCATGCTGATAATAATTGAAACAGTAGCCAAATTTAATACAATAGTAATTAATAGTTAAAGGTGTAATGCTTAGGAGGAGAGAAGAGGGGGGGTGGCTCCCCCCTTCCCCTGCTGATGTTTAGTGAAAATGGAAAACAGGAAGAAACTAAGATAAGAGTAGCTAAATTTATCTGGAAGATGAGATTTGGGGGAACTCCAGGAAAATTTTAATTATATTTAAATATTCAATATTAATATTAAATATTAAATATGTTTAATTAAAATTATGTTTTAAAATTGTACCTGATAATAATGTCATAGGTGAAATCTGGTAATTTGTGCAAATATAAAATATATGTGTATAAAACCAAGGTTTGAAAGCTGAAGCCTCAGCAGCAGGCAGNCCACCATGAATGAAATTAATCTGAAAGGAAAGGAAGAATCTCTGCCCCGGGCCAGAAAAAGTATATAAAAACAGAATGAACATGGACAACTTTGTGAACTCAGGGGGACCTGCTGTCAGAGACAGAGGGATAGTCCCGAGTTCACCGGGTGCCGACTTCCTGGGCTCGACGCTGTGATTTTTATCGGGGAAATTGATGACTGTATCCCGGTCATTCAATAAAATTTTATCTTTTCAATTATTAAATTCGGTTTGATCGGCTTTCATTTATAACAATAAAATATAAGCTTAATACACATTGTAATCAAGAGGTTATTGGGAGGACACACGAGGAAGATGATGAGCCTTACTCCCTACAACCCCCGAAGGTGGGGAGACCCCCTAAAAGGGGATAGTGGACCATACATAGTAAAGGTGATGATGGGCCGTGATAAGAGCAATGATAGGAGGAGATGGGTGGTGACAGAGGGTATAAAAAGGTTAATTCCGAGGTATCTCATCGGCACGTGTGGCGGGATCCAAGTCCTGACCGCAAAGTGCGGTCCTTTGCTCATGTATTGTCCACCTTGGAGCAGAGAAAAGACGCCACCATGAATGAAATTAATCTGAAAGGAAAGGAAGAATCTCTGCCCCGGGCCAGAAAAAGTGTATAAAAACAGACTGAATGTGGACAACTTTGTGAACTCAGGGGGACACGCTGTCACAGAGAGAGGGATAGTCCCGAGTTCACCGGGTGCCAACTTCCTGGGCTCGCCGCTGTGATTTCTTCAACATGCTGACTTCAAATTTTCCCAGTGCTCTATTTTCTCTATCCAAAGGGCAGGAGCGTAATTTTGAACTGAGCGATTGCAGCACCAGCATTGACTTTAAGGATCTTTAAGGATCAGATCATTCATAATAGTTATATTACGCTATATATAAGTATTCTTCCTGAAATATTTAGAAGAGTGCCTTTTTGCAGACAGTGATTTTTTTATTTTGGCTATGTAATATTTGTCGTTTTGTTTGGTGGTTTTGTGTTTCTTTTTTTTTTCTTGTTGCTAGCTCAGCTCAGGAAGGAGTTAATTTGCAATGTTAAGACCCTGGCTTGGCCCAAAGGCACAAGGGTTGGAGACTGTTAATGGAAACACCTTTAATTTATTGTAACCCATGATTTGAGTTCTACATTATAGGAATTCATAGTAAGAACTACCTGAACCAGTGGTGGATGAGCCTCACTCAAGGTAGTGCAAGTGCCACTACAACCTGATCTGAACTGGCTTTGGTGCCCAGTAACTCCACAAAACACATTTCTTTGTCCTGAGTGGCCACTAAGACAGGTGGAGCCTGAAGTCATGGACTGAATGAACATGGTGGACAATTGTGGGCATTTTACAGACATTTTACAGGGATAGTCTGGGGAGTAGGGAATCATATCAGCATATCCTTATTGTGGCAGGAAGGAGGAAGGGGGTGACATTTGGAGTGATGCTTATCTTCCCAGATCACAGTTACACGTGATGGAGTTCTGCTCTCCTGGAACACATCTCTGCTCATAGGAAGCAATGAATGAATTCTTTGGTTTGGTTTTCTTGTATGTGTGGCTTTTCCTTCATGTATTGAACTGTGTTTATCTAAATCCATGAGTTTCTCAGGGACTGTTGGACAGAGAAGGAATTTTCTGGATGGCTGCATTCAGTTATAGTCAATAGCTTAATGACCAAGTGGAAACTTGTAATTAATCATGCCCCTTAATGTACCACCAATACTATTTAATGTCTTCCTTAATGATACAGACACTGAGAATTAATTTACCCCTGACAAGTTTGCAGATGATGCTGACTGGTGTGGTTGATCTGGTAGAATGAAGGGATGCCATCCAGAGGGTCCTTGGCAGGCTTGAGGAGTGGCCCACAAAAACTTCATTAACTTTAACAAAACCAAGTTCTAGATCCAAGGTACTGCATCTGAATCAGGGCAACCCCCAATATCCATACAGACTGGATGATTAGTTGATTGAGAGCAGCTTTGAGGGCAAGAACTTGGAATACTGCTTGACATAAAATTGTGCACTATCTGGCAATGTGTGCTTGCAGCCCAGAGAGTCAATATACTGATGCGTCCAATGCAGTGCTCACGGAGGTTATTGTCCCCCTCTACTCCACTCTTGTGACACTTCACCTGGGGTACTGAGTCCAGCTCTGTGATCCCAGCAGAAAGATTTGGATCTGTTTGAGCAGTCCAGAGGAGGCCACAAAAATGATAAGGGCTGGACAACCTCTGCTAGGAAGACAGGCTGGGAGACTTGGGGTTGCTCAGCCTGGAGAGGAGAAGGCTCTGAGGACAACTTGTTAGAGACAATATATGTAAAACAGACTTATAAGAAAGGTGGACAAGACTTTCTACCAAGGCCTGTAATGAAAGGACAAGGGTTTATTGGTTTTAAGCCCCACAAGAATAAATAACATGGATAGAATGTCCCCATGCTTACGGACAGTTGTAAGGGTAAGTGAAGATGTGGCTGAGCTAATAATGGACCATTATTAATGGACCATGCACCATTTGGTATGTGCAATGAGCAGATATTTCCAGCAGGTTGAATAAGTTATTCAGAGCAGTTGCCCGATTGGATGAATTTAAAAACACTGAGGACCTGGAGCTAATCGTCTACCCTGTTAATAGAAGTGCTGCTCATTTTCATCCAACAGTTAATCTCCTGAGTGACTAAAGGGACCTCAGGCCAGGTTACAAAGGAGTCTAATGGCCTTGCAAAAAAAGTAAATGCTAAGAGATCTTCTTATCCACAGGAATTCAATAACTTCTAGAATATTTGAATACTATTCCTCACATATAAAGCCATGCATGACAGATACTCAAAAGGCTAGTAGAGTTCAAAAGGCATGAGATATCTCAAAGAAACCTTGCCTTACCCTTCATGGATTTCTCAAGATTTGTGGAATCAACACTGTGAATGCATGGAATCAAATTTGTGAATCAACAGTGGGCTACTTTTTTTTTTTCCTGCAACACCCAGTACCTTCACTATTGCTACTCTGAATGATTGCAGAAGGAAGAATTTTTAATGCTGGCAGCAACAATCAGATTTGTAAAGAAACTCAGAAAATCATGCTGACCTAGAAACAGATTAATTTATGCAACTATTAATTTTGGCTAAAGATACTCTGTAGTGATTAGACAAACTGGGATTTATGCAATTTGCAAAATAAAAATCCTCAAAATTATTATTGCTTAAAATGTGGGTAGGGAAGAAGACCAAAATAACTGGAATAATTTTTTTTATCCATTTTTCATACCAAGAAAAATGACACTTTTATTTAAGCTACATCCAGATCCAGTTTCCAGCTGGACTCACTTTGATATCAGCATTTACAGCTGAATTAACAGTGGGAATCACAGGTGGATTAAATACTGCTAACTAGTAAGATACAATTTCTTACATATATTTTACTAAAAAAAGGAAGAGTGACATTACTCTAACAGTTGCAGTTTTATATTATGCTAATGAATGTAATCACATTTCATATTTCAGAGTTTCCTTTAATAATCTACAGGGGTCAGGAAAGAGTTGTCTTTGATGGACAGTTTGATCTCAGGGAGTGACTTTTTTTCCTTGCTTTCCTCTGAGTCACACATCAGCCCTGACCATGTCTGTGCTTTGAGAAGACAGCTAGCTTCTACCTGCTATAGGAACATACCAGACATACCTTTATTCCGTGCTTGAGCAAGGAATTTTCTACTTATTCAGATTGGCAGGACCTTTAAGGGACTTACACCTACCGATATATGAAGCATACAGACTTGCTGAGATAACTGGAACTATTGCTTCCTTGCCAAACATTGAATGCTGCATCTCTCTTGAAATTACCTCCAGAAATAGCTTACCTGACTAACATCTGGGTTTCTTATTATATATATGGCTAATATCTTGAGAACACATTAGCTTCCTTTCCAGAAAAAAATGTTTATCAGGCATAGAGTGCTATGGAGTCTCACTTGGAAGTTAAATTAAGATACCCTATCATCAATGACATATACGGTTAGAAAGGACCTTGAGAAGTCATCAAGTCCTATCCATGACATAATCCCTTAATTAATTCAGTAATTGGTCATATTTTGGAGTTTTATAGTGGGAATGATGAAAGCTTACAATTGAAACAAAGATGGTGTGTCTTTTGTGTTATTGATATGCACAAACAATCTCCTAATTTCAATAATTGATGTTACTTGCTTGACTGCTACAAGGAAAATGTTGGAGGTTAAGGTTTTTCCTTTTCTTTTCATTCTCTTAGGGAGTTTTCTCCCATTTTGTTTCTGAAAGATAACAGCGACCAGGTACTTAAGGGAAACAAATGAAATTGTCCCAGGAAGGGTGCAGCTGGCTACTCTCTTATTTGAGGGTTTCTCTAGGAGGGGCAGAGATACCATGAGAATTGGAGCTAGAAAGAAAAAAGAAA
>VYXD01000338.1:65114-89657 GCA_013397195.1 Hylia prasina | reverse complement strand
AAAAAAAAAAAGGGGGGGGTGGGCGGTGGTGCTGGGGCAGCTGCTCATTCTCTTCTATCTGGGCTTTAGAAGAAGACAGTCAAGCTTGGTGGGGCATTGGAATTCGCCGCCGCCACCGCCGGAGCCCAGCCCAACCCGGCCCTGCTTATTCTGCTGTGGATGGACCTTTGCTCGTGAGAGCAGCCACTGAACTGGGACCTTATTAACACCGACTTCACTAAAAAAAGGACTTTTATCATCTGCTGGGGTGCCTCAGAGGAAAACCCCAGGATCCTGAACCCTTTCCGCCTCCCAGGGATTTCTGCCACTGCTGCTGCTCCAGGGGTTTTTGCTACACTGTAGTCCCACAGCTCTGCCTGATGGGTTCCAGATGCAGCTGAGGAGTTTCTAATACATCTCCTTCACTACTTTGCGATTATGCTTTTCTTTCCATTCCAGTATGTTGCTTCCAAGGCCCGTGTTACAGCTCCTTTTGTTACTGAGAGGGGCACCGAGACCAACCAGCCCTTTGCTTTGTAAAGCAAAGCCCTCTGTCCATCCCTTCCCATCTGGGCCGAGCCGCCACTACAGCGTATTCCCTGAGCCCACGCCACAGCGCCCCCTGCAGCCACGGGGGAATCACCGCACCTGCCCTTCCCGCCCGGAGTCACCAGCGCCCCTACCAGCCAAAGGGAAAGGGCTTAGCAAGCGCGAAGAGACTTTATTGGGTTTTCTGGATTATTCTTTCTTTTGTTTGTTGTTGTTGCCATTGTTGTAGTTTTTTGCATTATTATACACATACATGGTAGTAAAGAATTGTTATTCCTTTTCTCACATCTTTGCCTGAATGCCCCTCAATTTCAGTTCTAACAATTCAGAGGAAAGGGCGTCATATTCTCCATTCCAAGGGAGGTTCCCATCTTCCTTGGCAGACACCTGTCTTTCAAACCAAGACAGAGAACTAGTTTGAAAACAAGTGATTTTTCTGAATATTCTGCATAGAATACCTCTGTTAGGATCAGCTAAGGGATGACTTGACCACAAAATTATCTTTTTGTGAATCATACGTAGAGTGAAAACCACAGGATATTTCCTTACAGATAACTGAATACCCATATCTTTACCCTTGTCTATGTTAAATTTCAAATTAATAACTTGAGACCTATTTTTCATTACCAGATTGATTTCTGAATGTATCTGCCAGAATAATTGGTGGTGGTGGACTGAACTCATGAAGCCTTAATGAGTTCTTAATGTAGACCAAAGTAATTTTCTGAGAAATTATGATTTGTTAAAATACTTGGAAATTATGGTTACCAGACAATTAATAAAGTAGTCCTACTGGTATCTTAAACACCATCAGATATATGAAAACAAAAGAAGATAGACTGGGACAAAATTCAAAAGTACAAAGTTATATTGATTCTATCAAGACATCATCATCATCTGTCTACCTAGCTCTACGCCTCTTATGTCTAAATGCAGGAAGTATTTAGAAAGTACAGTTTTCTGGACTACAGAAAACTCAATGCTTCATTGCTATGTACCTATTCTTAGGTAAGAATTGTGGGGGTGGCAGGGGGAGGGCATTAAAAATACCCATACACTTAGCAAATGGCATCCTAGATGATTAAAATACATAAAATACATAAGTCTTTTCCTCTTCAATTTCAGCACTGCTGAACCAGGGCATTTGAGAAATATCTCTATTTCCCCCTACATTTGCATGAACAATGCAAAGTAATTAAAATCCATGCCATAAAGAATATGTGAGATTTATGGAATACAAGCCTTTAAAACCATGCAGGCTGCAAAGTAAATAGGGGTCTCTGATTTCATACACAAGTGTGTTAAACACTGAAGAAAAAGGAAATCTAAACTTCCCTTCTTTTTGTGGATACATCTCCAAAAAAGGGTAGCCAAAAATCCATTTGGTCCAGTATTTTGTCCTATTCCTTTGCATTAGCTTTCAATAGATTGCTTAAGAGAATCTACCTGGGGGATATTCAGTTTTGGGATCCACATCAAGCCTAATAGGTGTCAACTTACCCTGCACTGAACTGTCCTTGTACAAGATTTAAAAACTCTAGTCTAACTGTCTGGGACATTTAAGTACAAGCATTCCCAGGGTGAAAAGGCAGCTGACAGATTATATTTAATGTCATAAGTTATAGTGGTTACTTATCAGGCCCAGGCATTGACACTCCTGTGTTAATGAATTTACCTAAAAGAGGAACAGGAAGATCAAGATCTGGATTACTTCTTTTAAGGAGGAATTCCTGTTTCTATATTGTGTCATTCAGTACTACATAAGAGATGAAGGTCCTTATTATTTTCTGCTCATTAACTCTGTTTATAATCAAGTTACTACTAACATATTAAAAGATTACACTATTCTATACATTAATTTTTCAGTCTTCCATCAGCTCTTGTTTCACAGCTCCCAGATGTGATACTACAGAATCACATATTTACTATACACCATGTCACAATGTATATACTATACACAATGTGTCATCATCAGTATTAATGTAATAATGCCATGGAAATATTTCACCTTGAATGGCTTTAAAAGCCATTTTCAAAGTTAACAGCCTTAAGTGGAGCTACGAATTGTTAATGCTGTCCAATAAGCTGTTAATTGTTCAGAAATCTAAGCATTTTAACACTATTATCAATAAAGATGCAGCCTGCTGCCTGAGTCTGATTCATGTAATTGAAAATACTGCAAAAACAGCCATATGTATTCATTTGGGCCTGAAGTTATATAGCTGGTTTCACCTAAATCATGTACAACTATTGTTTTAGGGTAAAGGTAATTTCCTGCCATTTTGCAAAGAAAAACAAAAATGTGACTTTTTGTCACAATAAAAAGAATATGAAAGGATAGAGCAGATGCAGGCTTAGATTCTTTAGCCCCACAAAATTATTTTAAAAAAATCTGAGCATGTGTTTCTGTTAAACATTAACAAAGATGTTTTAGAGTATCCTCTGCCACATCTCAACTATTTTATCTACTCTAGAGCCAAACTAACATTTTTTTAATTTTGAGTTTGGTTTTGTTTTTCATATTATAATGGTGATCCTTGTGTCTGCAGATTTCTACCAACACAAGCAGCACCTTGTGTTTTATGACTAAAAAGTCATAAAAGGAGTTATAGGCTGCAAGAGTTCTTTTCTTCTGAAGGAAATATGTTGATACCAGTGAAAGTTTCAGTATTCATAAGACTCTCTTCTCTCTTCTGAATTCGGACTCCCTCACCACATGAAACTCTGGACAGAGTCATCATAACTGATTACTGAGTACTAAATGAGGCAAGTCCTGGCAAAGCTCATATAGCTAAAGAGATAGCTGCATCTCAAACAGCTGGTGAATCAAGCGACTGTGTCTGGGATAACCCACTCTGGCACAGGCTGCTTGCATTGGGCAGGCCTGCCTTCTGCAGCCAGGAGCTCTACCACCAGCTCCCAAGGTCAGCAGGGAGCTTGCATGACTGAACTTTCTCCTGCCCCATGAATTTCATCCCACCACTCCATCCAAATTATGTTTTCGGAGTTATTCAAGAGCAGAAAGGAATCAGTCTGAAAATAGACAACAAGTACTTTATGGAAAAACAAATTCCACATGCCTTTAAAGTTCTGCAGGTATTCTTATCTCATTATTTCAAGTAGTGAAAAAGCCATCCTTTTTCCCCCTCTGTGTTTTGAATCAGTCTACTTAGTGTTCCTACGATCCTCTTTCAGATTGCTTCCTATTATTTTCTGCCATAATTTTTCTGGAAGATAGAAGACATGGTTTTTTCAGTATGACATAAGTTAATTTAACCGTCATTTTGTGTCTTGAGTTAAAAAAAGGATTGGTATGTGTTTTTTCCTTAAAAATTTGTCAATGTCCATGAATTACAGTATGGAAAGAAAAATGCTAATACATTAGCTGTTTCATACATAGGAGAATTTTTAAGTTACTGCAGTCATTTAGTTTGGGTGGAACATACAAAGTAAAGCAGCTTGCCATTCCAGTGCATCTGTGGAAGATAGCGTACAGATTTCTTTTCCTTAAAACCTTATAAACATTAGGTTTTCTCAATGAAGGATTCCATCTCCACAAGAGCATGTAATGTGTATTTTTGTGAGGAGCATAAGTATAATGTATGACCTGTGAATTGGTTTCATTATACTCCCATTGAGAAAGATATTTGTGAAAGTGAATAAACAGCAAACGACTCCAGGCACTTCCAAATTTTAGACAAAAAAATTCACATTATCCTCCATCTCCTAACACTTTATAACAGCTAAGTTGTATTTGTTCTTGTTCATATGACACAGGTCTTTTTATAGCCAATATAATCTGGGAAAATGGGATTGTGAGATAAACTCTAAGAATGGTTGGAAGAAAATCACACATAGATAATAATATTTGCTCATTTAATGTGGCACCTTGCCACACTTCATACAATAGAATTGTTAGAATAAGTGTGGGGTGGAGAGAAGATCAGAGCTTTTGCTGTTTCTGTGATAGTTTGTCTTTAAGATTTTTAAATAACACTGGTTGAATTTCTGATTTATAAACTAACTTTTGAGCAAGAAACTTTCCTCCATTTTACATTCCACAGCTTTTTCCTGCTTCTCCACTTAGGAGTGACCAAAATCCATGAAGACTTTTAGTTCCTGTGAGCTGGTGTTCAGCAGTCCCTAGTTGCAGATGACCCTAGTTTCCCTCACACACTGGATAAGAGTAAGTAATATCAGCTGCAAAAAACCTAACAGAGCCAAGGCTGTAGTATAAATTATAAGTGCAACTCTAAAGGCATAGTTTCAATTCTGTGGTCTATTTACACCAACGACACAGTTGTAATGCAGTTTTTTCTTTCTAGATCATAGAGAAACATATGAATGATGGGAATTGTTTCAGGGTACGATGTAATCACAAGATAACTGTATTTATTGTCATTTGGATTCGCTTCTTGAAAAAAGGATAGTTTTACATAAAGGAATGTGTTTTCCCTTGTCATGGTGGAATTGATCCCAAACATCTACACTGCTGTTAAGAGAGTGACACCAGATGGTGTACTTAAGAGTGCTTGCTGACGTTTTGGTAAGACTAATATTCACTTTTTACATATAGCTTCAGAAAATCCTTCTCCTTACCTCCTTCCTTCAGTGTTTCCAGGACTGTTTTTCTTTTTGTAAAGCATTTACTCATAACATGAAGTGAAAGCAGCTGTGGTTAGTGGATGAAGTAAAATCACGAATTACTTATTTGAGGCCAGACCCAAGAAACCTGGCAATTAATCCTTTTATTTATGCATCAACCCCGCAAATTTATTTTTACTGAAAGAACCACATCTGTGTTGTTTTTTGTTCATTGGAAATGGAAGTTTCCACAGAATTATTACTTATTTCATCCTTCAAAATGTAATAGGACCTGAACCATGATTTCTTTCCTTTCTCCTTAGTGCAACTAGTCCAGACATTATTTTATTAAATGTCTCAGATTAAACATTCTCTGTCAATTACAGATGACAGAGATCTGCTAAGGTAATGAGTCCAACGACAATGCTTGCTTTAATTGCTACATTATAATCTCCAGACCTGAAAAACTCCAGAGACCTCCCATAATAAAACAATTTTCAGCTGTGGAGGTGTGGAATTCATTACAAGTTGTTTTTCTCCCCCTCATCTCTCTGGCACACTCTCTTTCCTCTCTCTTTTTAAAATGCTAGAAGTCCTAAATGCCTTGGAAGTGTGCCCATACCTCGGGGTTTTGCAGTAAGTTGAAATACCATTTAAACTTTAAGCACAATGCTGCTTTGAAGGCTCTGCAGAACAGAGGAAAAAGCAAGAAAGCATGACCAGAAGGTCTGTTCAAAGAACAACAAAATGGTGACATTTCTGTAAATGTACTGCTGCCATATTTTTCTTTAGGGGGAAAAAAAATAGCATCAGAATAACTTTTGACATCTCTCTGTAATGACAACTGTCCAAAGGACAGCAGCATTTGAGCTCTGGGGGGTTTTTGTTTGTTTTGGGTGGTTTGATTTTGTTGTTGTTATTGTTGTTGTTGTTGTTTCTTAGCAAACCAGAAACATGCTGGACCACAAAACATTCATTTCAATACACTTTTTTCCCTGAAAGACAAATATTTTGTAACAGTTTAGAGTTGGTGCCTGAATCAATTATTCCAGAATTACCTCTTCTTTTCATTCTTGATTCAAATAGTTTACTGCTATGAGATTTTTAGAGAAAACCTGAAATAATATAGAGTTCTCATATGCAAAGTCTCGGTTTATGCTGAGATCATGTTTATACACTCATAGTGTCATTCAGTTTGGAAAAGACCTCTGAGGTCATCAAATCCAACCCTTAACGCAGCACCACTATTTCACCATTAAACCATGTCATCAAGTGCCACATCTGCCAGCCTTTTGGATACTTTCCAGGATGGTGATTAGTGCAGATGTGAAGGAGACCATGAAAAGGAGGAAGGGATTCAAAGCTGCCTTTTCAGTTTTAGCTGAAAAGGCCATTATAGCTGATCTAAATTACACTGACTACAGCAATCGGGTAGGACATATCTACCCTTAATTGACCCTTTCCATGCACGCCTCCCTGGCTCTATGCCACCTTGGGAAATCATTTAGAGTGGGACAGTCTCCAGGCATCCTCTAGAGATAATTTTCTTGCTATTTTCTGGCTAGTTATTATATAGGAAAAAGCACAGAGGGCCAAGAACAGAAGCTTAGGTTTCACTTAGAATCAGCACTGTAGTATTTATTTCATGGAATCATGCTATAGAATAAGAGAAGAATGGAAGATGTCAGCTAAAGAAAGACACATTACATGACCCTGGTGATGGAGGTGCTCCTCTATGACTGCAACACTTACACATGATATCAGACATAGGCCTAACTTTCATCTGCTTCTATGGCCTCTTCTAAAAACTAGTCCTGCATTGCAGGGGGCCACATCTGTACAATGGCTGAGGACTTGAGTTATGCAACTCTTGGGAAGTAGTTGACCTTCACTGTTTGCTTTGTATTTGTTTTTGTTTGATGTTTTTTCAACTGGTTATTAATTAAAAGTAATATTATTGAGAAAAATATCTTGATGTTGCATATAGAATTTACATGAAAACATTGTGAAACAGACAGTTCAAAGAATCAGGTGAAGTCATTAAATTTTAGGTAACCAATAACCTTTGTGATTTGGCTTAATAATGTAAACATGAAAAATAATAGCAAGTATGAAAACAGTCATCACTCATGCTCTAGTGAGAGGAAACACTGCTAAACAGCCTATTAAGATGATGTTTTTCTTGGTTAAATACTAGGTGTTACAAGGTGGGGTGTCCTTATTAAAAACTTATCAGAGTTTCCACTACTTAGCATGCAAACAGTGCCAACTTATTAACCTTTTTCCAGGTAAAAGGCAAAACAGTGAGTGGGGATTTTCTTAGAGACTTCAGGATTTGGCCAGACCTCAAAGCTGAACCTGGCAGAGTTATTCAGCCAACTTATCTGTTGAAATTAAAACAAGTTCATTTTTGAAAAGTTGTCTCTGGCACTTTAAAAACTATAAAGATTACATTTCAAATGGCTCACAATAGAAGACAAGAAAATAGTCTAACTGAAAAGAGCTAAGTCAGTGCCAATGAAAGATGCAATGCTTTTATAACTCAGAATGCCCTTATTCATCAGATCCCAATCCAGTACCTAAATGTATCATTGAGTTCAGAACATGCATTTTATCTCCCAATTTTTTGGATTACACCAGAGGTTACTTAAGCTTTCAACAACATACTTTCCAATTATTTGCCAAAGATATGACAACAAGGAAGTCTGGGAGAAGCAGCATTTGATAGGGTCCTTCACATGGCTATTTAAAACTTTTCCAGACTGCTGAGAACTGACCACAGCAGTGACCCAAAATCTGCATCTAGCTGGTAACCATAAGACAGAGCAGTAGTCTGGTTTATCACACATGTTATATTCAGGCGACCTACAGATACCAACTGTCCCTACAGGAACTAACTTTCACAAGTCTTATATCCATATCTGTAAGCTGGACAACTGTAGAGTATCTGCAGATAACTGGAAATACTGGGAAGTATAGAGGACCTGATGGAAATTTTGTAAAGAAAATGTAAGCAATCTAGAGATTTTCACACGACTGAACATTGAGTTCAGATTCTCGAGTGCAAATTTGGATTAAACAATCCCTGCTGACACAGTCACAGAGCAAGACAGCTGAAGCAAGCTTTTCTTCAGACATAGTTTTTGTCTATGTTGTGATCTCTGCAATACCATCTGATAGTCATTCCAAGGAGTGTGCATACTCAAGACAGGAAAAGTCACTGAATACAACTTTTTAGAAACATACTGGTATGGTTCAGTATCAAAGGACCTCAGTAAAGCCTCTGTCACTTTCTCCCATAGCACTCTACTGGAAAAACTGGCAGCCCACAGCTTGGACAGGTGCACTCTTGGCTGGGTTAAAAACTCTCTGGATGGCTGGGCCCAGAGAGTGGTGGTAAATCATGCCACATCCACCTGGCAGCTGGTCACCACACCTCACTACTGAGGCAAGTCCAGATGGGGTTCACCAGGGCTCACTATTGAGGCAAGTCCCATTCTTTATTTTTTCATGTTCTGGACAAGGGGATTCAAGTGGGCCTTCAGTCAGTTTGCAGATGACACTACATTGGGTGGGAATGTTGATCTGCTGGAGGACAGGAAGGCCCAGCAGAGGGATCTGGACAGGCTGGATTGATGATTCAAGGCCAGTGGCCTGAGGTTCAACATGGCCAAGTGCTGGCTCCTGGCCTTGGGTCACAACAACTCCTGCAGTGCTAGGGGCTGGGGCAGATTGGCTGCTGATGGAAAAGAACCTGAAGGTGCTGGCAGACAGCAGCTGAATGTGAGCCAGCTGTGCCCAGGTGGCCAAGAAGGCCAAGGGAACCTGGTCTGTATCAGCAGTAGTGTGCACAGCAGGACCAGGGCAGTGACTGTCCCTCTATACTCAGCACTGAGGCCACATCTCAAATCCTGTGTCCAGTTGTGGGACCCTCTCTAAGACAAAGACATTGAAATGCTGGAGCGTGTTCCGAGAAGAACAATAAAACTGGTGAAGGATCTGGAGCACAAGTCTGATGAGAAAGGCTGAGAGAGCTGGGATGTTTATCCTGAATAGAGGCTCAGGGGGAACCTCACTGCTCTTTATAAATTTCTGAAAGGCACTTTTAGCCAGGTGGTGATCAGGATCTTCTCCCAGGTGACGAGTGACAGAGTGAGAAGACATAGTTTTAATCTATGCCAGGGGAGGTTCAGGTTAAACATCAGGAACAATTTCTTTACTAAAATGGTTGCTAAGCATTTGAATGGACTGCCCAAGGAGGTTGTGTAATCACTGTCCTCAGAGGTGATATCAAGAAATAAGTGGATGTGCCACTTAGTCCCATGACCTAGTTGACAAGATGGTGATTAGTCAAAGGCTGGACTCAACGATCTTGGAGGTGTTCATCAACTAAAATGTTTCTGTGATACTGTGAGTCTTGGATAGAATATAGAAGGGTGTGGTTAAGGTGCCTTTGTTATGGCAAGATTTTCTGTGTCCTCCAAAAGCCAGTACTTTTTTTGACAGGATAAACATTTAATACATTTTCCATCATTTGAATTACTTGGTGAATGTATTATCACAGTCCAAATTCGAGGTGATTTTCTGTGTTTCATAAGTTTTCCGAGTAATACACAAGCGATTTTAGAAGCCAGGGCTTATTAAAATTAAAAAGGATATATGAAAGGTGAAAAACAAGAACACTGCCAAACAAGTGGCTAATATTAATTTCATTGTCTGCCTAATGTTTGTTTCTTTTATATTTTTAAAAGTGTACACTTAAAAGATGTGTTTAGATGGTGAGCAGGATTTGAAAATGTGTCCCTTTTCAGACTAAGAAAGGTTCTTTTCAAGAAAAAAAGCAATGTAGGTCACTGATCTAATGCAAGTACTGATTAATAGTAAGTGGATAGGTTGAGGATATTTGCCTCATTCAAAGGACAAAGATGTGTCTACTTTACAAAATTTTCAGTACATTTAGCACTAATAGGGCATCTTCTCACTGTTTAGCAAAAAGGCATGTAATTAGATGAACAGGTCAACTGATCTACCTTTTCTAGACAGCATTTCCCCCGGGAATTGTAACATATTTGTTAGGGGAAAAGCTCCCTCTCCACCTCTGTGTTTTGTAGATATATAGGTGATTTAGATTTCCAACAAAATCATCAGTCTACATGAGGAGTAACTACAAGCAAGAATTCCAGTGCTAGTGACTTTAAGTGTTAGAGTTCATTGACAACCTCATGCATTTCTGAGCTTGTGAATACAGTCTAGGCAACAGTTAATTTAACAACTTCAAGAAAGCTGTTAAATTAACAGTCTTGGGGACTTCTGTTTTCTTCAAGAACACACACCATACAGTTGTTTATTACCTGTAAATTTTACTTTAGTACAGTATTTGCTCACCATACACACCATGCAGCTCCAAGCAAGTGAAATAGAAGGAAGGGAGCCTAAAAAGTGAGTTTTGTGTGATGTATTCCTCCAATAGGAGTTTTTCCAGAAAGGGGACAGGTAAATACAGGAAGAGAGGAGGAAGGGATGGGGACTAAAGCAGAGACTTGTCTGTAGAGATAAGCAACATGGTAAAAATATAAGATTTTCCCTTGATCAAAACATAGACAGCTAATTTGCTTTACAGTAGTTTTTAACTGTCAGTTCAGAAAAAACAGCTGTGATTTCAACAGTGCTTCCTCCAAACCAGCTGAGGTACACACATAAAGTACAAGGGGAAGGAAAGAAAACCTATGATTCAGATAATTTAGGCTTTCTGTGCCCATCCTTGTCCCTTCATTTTTTGCTTTTCATAAATGCATGCAAAGTAAGTTCATGGATCTGTGTTATAACTACTAGAGGAAAAATATGAAGTGGCATTTGAATGTCAAGACTTCTTCAAGTGCATGCAGGTGACACCATTTCCTGTTCAGTTCAAACGATGTAGTGAGTGTGTGAGTAGAAATGAATGAACACAAGATCTTACTTTTGATTGTGGATGCTTGTCCAGAGAACTAGTAAATATGCTTATAACCAAGCCTGCTGAGCTAAAGGAGTGACAATGTTATCATCTCATTTTCAACTCTTGCTTTTATTTATTAAGTTGCAGTAAAAAAATCAATCTGTGGTGTCACGTCATGCCGAGACATCTCTCTTTCTACGTTAGCATCTTTAGCTCTGAGAATAATATCATTAGTTAATTGAGATAATAAAATTGGCAGAGAGAAAAAAAATTATATGGTATATCTGTGAACAATGTTATTCATTTCTCTGTAAGGAGGAATAGTTATAAAAGCAGATGATGCTTGTACTCAATAATATAATCTTTAGCAAAAAACGGAACTGCACAGTAGTACAGAATGGTAACATTGCTATGTAGTACACAGGATACCAGGCATTAAAATCTGTGATAAACTAGAATTCTCCAGATATTTTTGTATAATTTAGTGGGATAGATGATCCACATCATCCTATCACTTGAGTACAGCATCTTCCTCAACACTGCTTAGCGGCACATTTTCTTTAAGAATGTGACTTACTCTGTAAAGTAGTCACTGTAGACTTACTCTGGCTCCTGATATGTGCTCAGAGAATTCTTTGGAGAAAGGACTGAACCAGTCATATTTAAACACGGTACCACTTTGTATTGCCAAGCCAGTTACCTTACCTGTAGCTAAAACAGAATTTTACACCCTTCCATACTTCATTACTGCCCAGCAGTGACCTATATTCTGCTGCCCGTCTGACTTCAGAGTAAACACTGTTTTAAACAGCAGAAAACTTCCTCCCCAGCTTTATTCTTATGTTATCTATTAGTTATTTATGCAGGTTCACCATGTAGTCCTACTGACTACTCAGAATTCCCAGGAAGATTTACATTTCCACCAGTTTTTAAATACAAAGCTACATTCACATTTATCATTCCAAAACTGCTGAGTGTCTAATGATCAGGCAACATTTCTAAATATTCTGCCAAGATTGGCTGCTCAGACATTCCTTTACCAAGGAGTAGACCTCTCCAGGAAGACAATCCATTTAGGCATGATCGCCTAAGAAGCGTAAAGCAAGTACAAACTACAGAAAAGAAAAAGCAAACAAACAAACCCAACAAAAAAAAACCCCAACCAGGTGTGTGCATATTAATAGAATGCTGCTCAGACAAATGTGAACAGCAGGCTGGGTTTTTAAGGCTCCTGTTGGAGGACTTCCATTTTAAGCAAATACTTATTGGGACAACTAGGAGCAGCTGACAATTCCCATCTGTCAGTTGAACTCACTAATAACAAAAGTATGGATTCAACCATTGCCCCTTCCTCCATCTCTAGTTACATTAATGGATATTTAGGTAAGCAATCAGAAACAACTATAATGGAATCAAAAAAACGGCACTGATGGCTTAGGGTCAATCTGGAGTCTGGAATGACTCCCATGTCCTTTTCTACCAAGCTGCTTCGCAGCTGGGTGTCTCCCAGCCAGTGCTGGTGTCTGGAGTTGTTCTTCCCCAGGTGCAGAACTTTGCACTTCACATTGTTGCATGAGGTTCATGTCAACTCATTTCTTCAGCCTCTTCAAGTCCCACTGGATAGCAGCACAACCCTCTGGTGTATCAGCCTCTCCTCTAAATTATGTGTCATCAGAAAACTTGATGAGAGTACACTCTGCTCCATCATCAGCCTCCTCTTTTGAAAATATACTAGAGGTAGTCAGGGCTTATTTTCTTGAATCAGATGTCTCACTGCAGCAGAAGTCCCCTGGCTCTTCCCTGGGCAAAGTTCTTAAATATCAGATCCAAGGCTGAAACAACATACCACTGTCTCTCTTTGTTGCTTCCTACTGTCAAAATACATCTTCTGAGAAAACTTTACTGAATTCCGAACACTAATTTTTCATTCTGGAGCCATATATGGTCTCATATATAACGTGTCTCCATTACTATCCAGGCATTGGAAACCATATCTACAGGTTTTGCTCCATTTTTCCTTCCTATTTCCACATTTTTGTTTCTCATTAACCATTACAAGGAGCTTTTTCAAGTTAAACTCTGCATTGCTTGATGCTTCCTGGTTAGGTGTTAGGGTCAAAAATATTTAATAGGTTCCTGGAGAACATAAACAGCTGGACATACAGCAGTTTGGGTTCTAATTTTAGAGGAGGCACTGGACAGAAATATACTTACAGTAACAAAGAGGCTTTTAAAAAGCATTCTTGGTCAGTAGAATAAGGCAGAGTAGTGATAAGACCAAGGATATTCAGCCTTTCAATCTTTTTTATGATCTTGAACACAAGCTTGAGTAGTCTATTACAGGCTTGGGAAGGGGAAAATGTATGATAGTACAACACAGATGATGTTAACACCAAATATATAACATATCAAATTGGATTTTAACTTTATTCCTTCAAACAAAAGGCTAACCTCTCCAAATTAGTTGAAGATAAAGCTTGGTTTCCAATATGAAAAAAAGTTCATTTTGGGCATATGACTAGGGAAAAGGAAAAGGGAACTCTTATTCTCAATTAAATGTGGATTTAGCTAATTGTTTCATTTATAAAAATAGCCTGGTTTATATTTCATGCTCCCAAATTATACTGTTCATGCCTTGTGGTAGAAATGGCACCAATGGGAAGCAGTTTATGTTCTGTGTCTATATGGGAATAACAAATGACCACCAGGCAAGTGTTTCAGTTTCAAAAGCTTGGTTTTGATGTTGTGTATCTGCTCAACTTTTGATATACTGAAGTATTATTACCCAGGAGTTTGGACATATATTCAGAAAAGTTACGAGGTTCAGATCTTTGTACAAAGTCCTGATTCAAATTCCATTAACACAACTGCTCTTTCTAAATTTTACATTTAGTTTTCTTCTTTGCATTCCTCTACCAAATACCCATACCCAACACTGAAAAATACTGTACGTGAGCAATATAAAAACTTTATTATCCAAAGGTTGAAAAAGACTATAACTGACCAAAAAAATAAAAATAAAAATTAAATTAAAAAAAAAATCTGTACATGTCTGAGTAATGGTAATGTATTAAAAGGATGTATTAGGCTTTTCTTCTCCTTTATTTATTCGCTTAAAATGTGCATTTTAAAAAAAAAATGTTTCCCTTTAACAGAGCTTGTGAAAGCTGTGTGTGGAACCAACAAACTACATAAAATCTGAAAGTGAAATTCAAAGCTTTTGTTAAAGGAACATCTAAGATTCTATACATATAATACTTTCATTTTAATATAAAATATTTTAAAATAATATGTTCCTTTACTGCTTGCTAAATGTAGGATACACTTTCCTTTGCCAAGCTGAAGTTTCCACAGTGCCTGAAACTAAACCTAAATGTTCCGACTCTCAAAACTGAACCTCTCCCAGCAAATAAGAAAAGTATAAAAGTGAACATCTGATCTAGTAATGGATATAAGGATGTTGCAGAGAGAAATTCATCAGAACACTAAAGACAGAAAGGGTCTAGAAAGCAACATCTCTCCCAGAAGTAAAAATTAAAACAGGAAAAATGAATATTGCATAACTTAAATCTGTCACAAATGCCCATGAAACTTTCATATAGAAAGCATTAATTGGATCAGCACAGTATATAAACTAGAATTTATGATTTCTCCCATTTATGAAAATCTACACCCAGAAATATTAATACTGGAAAAGTAATTCCTGAAGCTCAGGTAATGTCTGTATTAATAAGACCAAGAAATTCTCAAATCTTTCCTCACCTTCCTCAGCTAATGTATGACATTTTTTTCTAGTTTTCAGGTTTTTATTCCGTGTCCTTTTTTTTTCCAACAGCAGTCTCTTCTATTTTTGTTCTCTTCTCATGAGTCACACATTTGCTATTTCATGGAAATATTGCATAGCATTGTCCCTGTAAAGGTCAGTAAAGACTACAGGGTTGGTTTTTTTTTTTTTTTTTTTTCACACTCCTATACTAATACAAGAGTTCAGACCTTTAGGGAGACAAGCTTCATGGTAAGGAGAGAGAAAAGTCACATTCTGAGAGACAGAATGATACCATTTTTGAAGATGGGGCAGTTTGTCCATCAACACAACAGGACTACAAATTCTCCACATTTCTTAAGGTGCAAGAGCAACCTACTCCCTACCTGTCTTTGCGGAGTCAGATCAGAGACTGCTGCTCAGCTGACAGAAACATCCAGGATACACCTACATAGTGCAGTGCAACCCTTCAATGCATGGAGATACAGATAAACTCTCAGTTCAGTAGTGGGAGAAGGACATCCACAGTTGTGGGTAGAACATGACTGACCATTGGAAGAAGGGCTCTACAGCCTGGATGGAGCAGTGAGCTGATGTGGCTGTATACTTCTTTCCACATGAAGTGGGTGGAAGTTAATTTTCATGGACTTTTAAACTCAATTCCCCAAGTGAATCCAATGAATGTTTACAGAGGCTTTTAAATTAATTGTAACAAGCCTGACAAAGCTTTCACTGCCGAAAGTGGTTGAGTCATTTAAACACAAGAAAAGGGATCATAGAACTACTTACACAGATGAGCCCCGTGAACATGCCTCATAGTTAATATCTGGTAAATGCTACACCCTTCCAGTATAATAACATATTTGGCTGGCAAGGAAGAATGGAAATATTCTCTTTTCATTCATACTAATTCAACCTGTCTTTGCACCTTCTTTTACTGTTACACTGTTCAGTACCACACTAATAAAACAAGTTATGTCGCTTATTTTGAGCCAGAAATCATCTCTGGTTTTATTCAAATATGAATATATTCATTGCATTAAGTGAGACTTCTTTCATATAATGAGCCTGAGCACTAGTCCCCTCCAGAGAGTGTCCTAAGTTAAAAATGTAAGATGTGCCCAAAGTGTGTATTCTATCACCATCTTCATGAGCTGTTGGAACCAGGTGGGGCAATGTTTCCCTTATCTTCTGCTAATGNGTCTCTCACTGGTTTTGCTTTCAAACCAGCAGAGAGAGGAAGTTAATTTTGCAATACTTCAGCCATGAGATTTTGCTCATGGAACCAAAGACGAAAGATGAGGAGTGAAATGCATGCAATAATTTAATGTAGGGAGGAAAATGCCACAATCACTTTTCTTCCCTCTTTTTTTCCCCTAATGTGGACTTCTTTCCTGACGTCATGCTAGCTACATAGCTCGCTCTCATATGGTTGAATTTATAAATCTAATTTAAGATCCTGTCGGTTTCTCATTTACTGTGTTTTCATAATGTTGTCATCCATCTGACTTTTGGTGTCATTTTTGTTGCTATAAAGCAGGGATCAGAAAAGTCCATTTTTTAAATCAGTCCTGTCATCTGAACTCATAATTCTGACTTGAGCAACTCAGCTAAAGCTAATTTTATCAATTTCATTCATTGCTCACATTATAGTTTTACACAGACCAGGCAATTTGGCAGAGAGATTGGCCCAACTGTAATTGAAATATATTGCATATTCTTCATTCAATGGGATTCAAAATGAGAAATATTTGGCTGTACCAAAGAAGTGAAAACTTGAAGGAAATAAAAACTTGAAACACTTTTTCAAAAAAATTTTTACACAGGAGAGATAAAGAAGATAATAGTAAGTGAAAAGTTTGGGAAGAATTTGGTTCAATCCTGTGCATGTCAGGTTCTTTTGCTTTATTTTTAGCACAGAAGAATAAATTATCAGGAACCTCACAGACATGACATACAACTATGTCTACGCTCCTGTACTAATGCCTTCATTAAGGCATCTGATTATTTTGCCAAAAAAAAACCAAAAACCCCCACCATCTGTTAATATTGCTTCTCCAAATGTGAGATTAATGCATAAGAATTTAAGAAAGGCTTAATGAAAAAAAAGAGGGGGGAAGAATGTTTCAACACATCTACATTTTTTGTGTTCTTTTAAATTTTTATGTTTTTGGAACCAATATAATTGGTCATATAATTACAAGTATGTTGTTTAATTAGCAGATTGGTTCCCTATCACAGCATTTGGAGACTGAGATATTTTATTTAGCTGACTGTGATTGTTTGGCTGGTTATTTTGGCTTGATGCTATCAGACATGATTTTTACTGTTGTTGGTTTTATTTTGCAGAGCCATCTCCATTGTCTGTCTGGACAATTCACATTTGGTGAGGTCAGACCTCCAGGGATATTTTACTAATATCCTTCACCATAAGCTTTTCTATAATTCATGTAAGATGTGTTGACTGGTAAAAAAGTAATTACCTGTGGCTGGATATAAAACAAAGAAGCAAACAAACAAACAATTTAAGCATTGCACAGATGCCTGAGATTAACACATGGTTTTATTGTTAATATCTGACCTTGATAGAAAAGAATAGTTGAGCTGTGTAACTTTGGCCATAATTTTGTTTCACCTTTCCTTAAAATGTTTGGATTTATAAGGCCGTGATTTTTTAAAATCAAAAATCATTGTTAATGAATAAATAAATTAGGAATATAAGTTTCTTTAAAGATGCCCAAGACTGATATCCTTGAACAGCAGATGTTCCACACAACATTTTGCTTAGGATCTCCTAGGATGTAGACAAGTGCTTGAATTCAGGAATATGAATATTCTCTGAAATTCTATGTTACCATCACTGTATCTCATAGTCACACACACACATTCTCCCAAGATGAGATATCT
Organism: Hylia prasina; assembly: GCA_013397195.1. NCBI lineage: Eukaryota > Metazoa > Chordata > Aves > Passeriformes > Sylviidae > Hylia > Hylia prasina. Next base: position 71,940 of record VYXD01000338.1, on the reverse strand, counting down.
GAAAGTAATATAGGGATCTGTTATTATATTGGGTCAGGCTGGAATGGAATTATGTCATAATAAGTCTTGCGCCTAACACACCAGTTTCATACTTTTAGTCAATATAGCTCATAAAGTCACTCATTATTTCAGTTACAGGCTTTCTCTCGCTGAATTTTAAACTTGCTGAAATGGAAATGGGAAGAAAAACAAAGTAAAAACTCCTACAGAAGTCCTGCAAAACAGGAATCCTAAATTGCAGTCTCCAGATTCTCATGGTATTAGATTTATATAACCCCCACCTCACGTGCTCATTCCCTAGCACAAAGCCAGGAAGAGCTTTACTGCAGATCCTAATGGCATCCCAAAACCTGCAGAATTTTTGAACAGTCTGTGAAATTTAGAAGAATTATGCATTTCAATCAACTCCCAGTCCAGCAACACACATAAACTCATGCTTAATTATGGCCAGAGTAGTCATGTTACCCTTTTGGCTACTCTTGGTCTGACAGCCAGGCAAGATTTATATACTGTGTCACAGGTGACTCCATCTTCTTTATTTCACCAGGGTAAATATAGCTGAATTGGTGACCAACTTAAATTGGCAACCTGGATAAGGGAATGAATGTACTGGGGATGTTCATGTATAAAGGGGATGTTCATGTATAAAAGTAAATCCCCTAGTTTCTGCTCATACTGGGTGAGTCACTCTGAGTACTCACTAACTAGATAGTTGCTCTATCTGCCCATTCCAAAATTTTATGTCATCAAATTGGCTATTACCAATCTTCCAAATGTGACTACTTAAAGAAATTCTTCCAAATTAGCTGCAATGAAAAATGAAAATTACAACCACAGAAAGCCACAGAGACACTGATTTAAATTTACTCTTGGTGTCTCCCCAATAGAGTCAGCAGAATCAAGCCCATATCTGATCTGTGCTTCCCATCTTTAATGTAAAAGCCAAGTCCACACAAAAAATTTAGTTCTTAAACTGTTACTTGGTAAGGGGAAATACTTTTCAAACCACCCCAAAGGCTTCAGGAGGTTAAAGAGGTTATGAGGAATCTCTATAAAACTGTGGGTTATTGCATACTTATAAATTCATAATAGTTATTAAAAAACTTGATTTTTTTTCTTTTTTTTCTTTTTTTTTTTTTTAATTGGGTTTTTTTTTCTGTTTTGTTTTCACTGCTGAAGACGACTTACTGTGGAGAAGATATTTTTAGGTTTCCTGAAACACAAGTGTAAAGAAGTCAGATATGTGACTGGGATCACAATGATGGATTATGTACCCATATGCAGAATGGAGCACAAGGAAAGAGATTTACATAATGTCTACAGGTTCTGCATTCTTACCTGTAAATCCTGAATTTGAAAAATCTCCACTCTTTTAAACCTTGACTATGTCCCTGCTTTCCACATATATTTCTACTGATCTTGGAGAGGTGGCTGTACTTTTCATGTGATTTTCAATTTAAATGCTAAAGGAAAATTAATAGGAGAGTTCAAATTGAGAGATAATGGGACAAATTTGCATGTAGGCATGTGATTAATTTTAGGCATAGCCAGTATAGAAAATCAGGTCCCCTGAATGAGTTTCACACCACCTTCTCAACAAAGCAAAATTTCTCAAGAGGAAAATTAACTGGAATATAAGCAAATAAGATAAGACATGGAAGATAGAACCTTTCAGAATAATCTGAACATTTCTCTTTTTTTGATAATATGGTTTTAAGAAAAGCCAGAAGCTCAGGTGAATGGGAAATTAACATTAATGGGACTTGTCTCCTAAGCTATAAACCAAATTTTAATTAATCCAAGATTAATGGCACTTTGCTTTTGATATGACCCCTGGAAATATGGACAGCTGTTGCTGCAATCAAGAACATGTTCATTATTGGCTAAGTTTCCACAGGTTAAAAAAATTGAGATAAAGGAGATAAATCATAGTTATGGCTACAATCAGGGTGTCTTAGAGCTATAACCTGGGAACCTGGGAACCACATGTACACACATACACATTTCCACTGAATTACAATAAATACTAAGATTGGTGCTAGCTATAGTGCATTATTTGGGTAACCATAATTTCCAGATTATTAAACTTTTAAAAATAACTTTTCACAGCATTAATCCCATTTAAATTTAAGTTGCAAACATTCAGAAGAGAAGCTCTATTAGCTGAACAATGTGAGGCAAATGGGAACACAGAATGCAACTGAATTAAATTCAGCAAGAATTTTCTTAGACATTAGTTAGTCCACAAGTATCAAGCAAAAAAAGCAATTTACTTTTTTATCTTCCTCAACAACACACACAGCTTGATCTGAGACTGAAGTCAATCCCTATATTTAATAAAGTGCCATAGAAACTAGTTGAAGGTGCACAGTACGGAGAACATTCTGAGACAAGAAATATAGTAAGATATGTCATCACATACAAATAGGGTCAGATTATTATATCCTATCAATCTTAGAGATTTAATTGTACTGAAGTAGCAGGATTCCTATGTAACGCAAGAATTAATTACTGCATCTGTATTATCCATATGTATAATAATAAATACAATAGTTGATATACCACAAGGTCACAGAATAAGATAGGTTAGAAATGGCCTCTGAGATCATCAAGTACAACCTTTTACCAAACACTACCATGTTAACCAGATCATGGCACTAAATGCCACATTTCTGTCTTTCTTTAGACACCTCCATGGATGGTGACTCCAGCACATCTCTGGTCAGCCCATTCCAATGTCTAATCACAATTTCTATTAAGAAATTCTTCCTAACATCCAAACTAAACCTCTCGTCATGCACTTTAAGATTATCTCTTCTTGTCCTGTCTTTTGTTGCCTGGGAGAAGAGACTGACCCCCACTTGGCTACTCCCTCCTCTCAGGCAGTTGTAGAGAGTGACAAGGTGTCCTCTGAGCCTCCTTTTCTCCAAGCTGAACACTCCCATCCACCTCCGCTCCTCTTCATCAGACTTTTGCCCAGCCCCTAATGAAATCTCCATCACGTTTCTCTGGACACACTCAAGCCCCTCAATGTCCTTCTTGTTGTTAGGAGCCTGGAACTGAACACAGCACTTGAGGTGTGGCCTCACCCGTGCCCAGAACAGGGGAAGAACCACTTCCCTGATCCTGCTGGTCACTCTATATCTTCTGATACAGGCCAGATGCTATCAGCCTTCTTGGATGCCTTCTTGAACACCTCCTTGGTCACACCGGGAACATTTCTAGCTCATGTTCAGCCACTGTTTACCATATAAGCGCTGGTATTAAGAGTATAAATGTGAGAGGAAGCATTAAGGAATTTTAATAGCCTTTGAGTTTGATGCTTGAGCCTTTGAGGCTGATGTTTACTAGTCTTTAAAAAATTGATTTTGATTTTTTTTATATTTTATGCAAGTGTACTCAGTCTTCCTGGGATGGAGCTATTTTTTCTTCATAGCAGCTCAGATGATACAGTGTTTTAGACTGGAGACCAGAGCAGTGTTGGTAAAAAGCCAGTGTTCCAGCTGACGCTGAGTAGTGCTTGCACAGCATCAATACCTTTTCTGTTTCCTCAGCTCCCCCTTCAATGGGCTGGGAGGGGCCACAGCTGGGACAATTGACCAAAGTGTCCAAGGGAAATCCTATACCATATAGTATCACACTCAGCAATAAAAGCTCAAGGCAAGGAGAAAAAAGGTGGGACATTAAGGGTTATCACATTTGTCTCCCCATGAAATTGATACACATGCTGAGGCCTTGCTTTCCTTGAAATGGCTAAACACTTTTTCATAGGGAATAGTGAAGCATTCCTTATTTGCTTTTGTTGCACAAACAGGGTTTTTTATCTCTCAATCTATGTGTTTCCTTCACATTTGTCCTTCTGATTCTCTCCCCATCTCTGTGGGAGAGTGGGCATGACCTATGGGGATTTAGGTGTTGTCCAGGGTAAACCTCCTGCTGTGATATTGCCTGTTGAAGTGTGACTGTAGGGGCTCCAGAGTGAGCTGAATAGGAAAAGCCTTAACATATTACCTCACTATAAATTAGATCAGTTATAAACTACTATACTCTACTAAAAACAAAGGTGGCTCTTTTTAAGCTCTTAGTACCTCTGAAATAGAAACTCATTCGAGTTTCCTTGTGTGTATGTCAGGATACATATGAAACAACTAAAGATGGTTTGTCAACATGTTTCTAAATAACACAGAAAACATAATCAACCTTTCTTTTCAGCTTTGTATTTTGTTCTTTGCCAATGGTTTCCTATATTTTGATTTAGTGAAAAAAATTTAACACCACATTATCAGTCCATCTCACTCCTACTGAGCTGATTTACTCAGGTTTGCTCTGTTGAGTGCATGTTCATCTCTCCACACAGGGCAATTGGAAATATGTGTAAAATAATTCTTTCTTTGAATATAAATAGAGAGATGCCAAGTGTAGTTCTGTGTTTTAAATGTTTCAGCAAAAACCTTAGATATGGATGCAAAACTTAGGATCAATAAAGCTTACAAGTTAGCTAATTGCTAAAAATAAGGGATCGCATTTTCTTAAAATTTTTGATTCATATTTACTTCCATGTATCTAAGGAAGGAATAGAAGCATGCAGTTCAAAGATTCAAGCAGTTTTGTATTATATAAAAGAAATATTTATAATTTTAATGACATATTTTCATCACTGTAATTAATGTTTAAAGCTTATTAATCAGATTTTAATCACTATAATTTAAAGCCTATATTTTAATCACTATAATTAATATTCCATATTAACCACTAATAGATCTTCTAAGAACACCTACCCTGTGATGAGTAACTTCTGCCCAGGAAGCCATCAGGGAGAGGACAGTAAGAGCCCACAACTGGATAAACACATCATGCAATGGGTGAGCCACTGCCTCATGGGTTGGGCAGAAAGGGTTACAGTGAATGGGGTTGCATCACACTGGGGATCTGTCAGCAGTGGGGTTCCATAGCACTCCATCCTCAGACCTCTGCTCTTCAACATCTTCATAAAGTACTTGGATGCAGAACTGGAAGGGATACTAAGATCGCAGATGATACAAAACTAGGAAGAGCTGTTGACTCCCTCAAAGACAGGGAGGCCCTGCACAGAGACAGCAAAAAATCAGAGGTTGGGCAATCACCAACCACATGAAGTTCAACAAGTGAGACTGCCAGATTCTGCAGCTGGGGCAGGGCAACTCTGGATGTATGGACAGACTGGGGAATGAGAAGATGGAGAGCAGTGCCATGGAAAGGGACCCGGGGGTCCTGACTGATGGCAAGTTGAATGTGAACCAGCAGTGCCTTGGCAGCCAGGTGAGCCAACTGTGTCCCGGGGGCATCAGGCCCAGCATCATCAGCCAGGCAATGGACAGTATTGTCCCAGTCTGCTTTGCAATGGGGTGGCCTCACTTTGAGTGCTGGGGACAGTCTTGGGCATATGGTGTGGCTCTTGGAGGTGGTACTGTGCAGTGCCAGGACTTGATGACCATGGTGGGTGCCCTCCAACTCAGCATATTCTGTAATTGTCTGATTCTGTGATCTTTGCTCCTTGTGGAAGTGATGCTGAGTTGCCATTTTCCAATTCCCTGTTTCTTTTTTCTCCTATGATTTTATATTATCTGAAGGAGTGTTTTTCCTCTTGAATTCTTAGGCTGCTAAGTAGCATTATCTGAACAATCTTAGCTCTGCCTGCAATGTTATCTGTTTTACTATACATCTCTACTCTATGAACTTCCTCACAGCCTGGCAATTTCCTCAGCAGCCTGAGCCAAGGGTACATAGCTGAACCAGGCCACAATTCACCTTCAATGACAGATGGTTGAAGTTCTAGCAGGAAGGATAATGTACCTTTTTGCTTCTATAGCATTTGACTTAGCCTTCAGAATGTACAACTTAGAGAAGGACTCTCACTTCATTATTCCTTCCACAGACTGATTTTGGACTGATCTTAAAAGGTGTTCCTAAAGGTTACTACTGTTTTCTGAAGTTACCTCAACTGTCTATACCTGATGTTTTTAATACAGTGATAATATTTTGGGGGGTTGTAATGGTGTAGCTGACTTGCTTCAGCCTTTTGTCTCCTGTTCAACCAAATTGTTTTTATGTGAGGCTGCGTGTTTGAATGAGACTTGGTAATTGTCTTCAACTCATTTGAATGCTGTAAATGTTTCTATCTTACAAGACCAGACACACAAATGCAGAAAATATACACCAAACAGATACATAACTAACAATACAAAAAAATGCCTTGACAATTACTGACGGCTTTTCCCATTCTCATTCCTCATCAAATTATGTGAAATATGACACCTTATACAATGCAACTCATTAGAAACAGAAAATTTTGAGTATTTAAAAGACTTGTGCAAGATGAAAGCCTGTGCCAGTGTCCGATAGGGAATGTCAGCCCTAGGAAACTGAAAAACCCTGAGGTCACATGGCATATGCATCCTTTAGACCTGGAGTATAAAAGTGATTAATTTATGTTCTGTGTATTATAGTGATTATTGATCTTCAGTGTATCCTTTTGACATTCTAGCTGCCAATATTTAGTGCTGAAGGTAACTTTCCTTTTTAGTTGTTTAATCTAACAGCTTAAGAAAAATCCAGGTTTAGAATCTTGTATTCAAACCAATGCACCAGTTAAACAAAAGGACATTCTGAGCAGAATTAAGGTAATATTCTGTCCTAGGGTGACTTTATGATGCCTGTATCCCCAGTCGTCTGTCCTGCTTGTGATGTATATTGAGTTCTGTACCTTTAAAACAGTCTGATGGTGAACCAGGAGAAGAAGATACGTGAAGTTTTTGTTTTGAAAATACTGCCGGACTCCCACGCATTC
>VYXD01000338.1:35667-47546 GCA_013397195.1 Hylia prasina | reverse complement strand
CTGAAAACAAACTTTTTTTTTTTTTTCAGAAAAAAAAAAATCTTTTCCCCATCCTTTTGCTTTTGAAACCAGTCTTAAAGGTGCAGAACTTTATATCCAGCATTAACAGAACATATGACTGGGGATAGAAGCATCATAAAGCCACCCCTTATCCCCATAACATCAGCTTACTACCAAAACTATTATATATTCTAACTCTACAAATTCATACATTTATCCATACACATATATATGGTGTATAGCTATATACAGAATATGGCAGTTAACATTTAACAAACAGTGATATTTACATATAGTTCCTACTTAACAATCAGATCTCCTTGAGGTACACATTGTGTTATTCTACTTTTCTGCATTATCCACCACGTGCAACTTGGTCCTTGAGAAAAGAGAACTCTACAAATGGGTTTGTCTATACTCGAGGCAGAATTTATCTAAATTGTCTTTCTTAACAAACTTCTGATATGCACTATTGGGATTTTGTTTCTGTCTACTGTATGATGTAGGGGTTTAGACTGGGCAGGGCTTGCTCAGCTGGTGGAACTTTGGGTGTTAACTAACCAGGTGGCCTTTGCTAGATGCTGCTCCCAGTTTTTGAAAGATGCCCCAGCCAATGATGTCAAGGTGGTTTTTAACAGTCCATTGTATCTCTCCAATTTGCCTGCAGCTGGAGATACGGTACATGTACTCAATGCCATTTTTTCCCCTAGCTCAGATGTTGATAAGGCTGTTCTTGAAATGAGTTCCATTGCCTGACTCAATTTTTTCAGGGGTACTGTGCCTCCAAAGGACTTGCTTTTTAAGACATAAGATGGTGTTATGGGCTGTAGTGTGAGGCACAGAGTAGGTTTCCAACCATCCAGTGGTAGTTTCTACCAGTGTGAGCACATAGAGCTTACTTTGGCATGTTTGGGGCAGTGTAATGTAATTAACCTGCCAGGCCTCTCCATATTTATATTTGGACCACTGCTCACCATACCAGAGGGGCTTCACCCACTTGGCCTGCTTGACTGCAGTGCATGTCTCACAGTCATGGATAACCTGAGAAATACTGTCCATGGTTAAATCCACTCCTTGGTCTCGTGCCCACCTATAGGTGGCATTTCTGCCCTGATGACCTAAGGCACCATGGGCCCATCAAACTAGAAACAACTCTCCCTTGTGTTGCCAACCTAAGTCTATCTCTGATACCTCTATCTTTGCAGCTTGCTCTACTTGCTCATTGTTTTGGTGCTCCTCATTAGGGGACATGAGCATCTATCTATATGACAGACTATTACAAATAGCTTTTTTACCTCAGTAACAGTGTTTTTCTGCTCTTCAGCAGCTCAAATTGTTTTTTTCTGTGCTGCCAATTAGTCTTTTTCTATTTCTCCAAGCTATCCCTACAAAGCATTGGCTACTATCCATGAATCAGTGTAGAGGTAGAGCTTTGGCCACTTCTCTCTTTCAGCAGTGTCCAGGGCCAGTCAAACAGCTTTGAGTTTAGCAAGTTGACTTGATTTACTTTCTTTTTTGATAGCTTTTGCAACTTATCCTGTTGTGCTCCATACAGCTGCTTTGCACTTTCATTTCATGTTTATGATGAGACAAGAACCATCAGTGAAAAGAGTGTAATGTGTTTCTTCTGCAGGCAGTTGGTTGTACAGTGGAGCTTCTTCAGCCTGTGTCACTTCTTGTTCTCTTCCACCAGTGAGACCAAAATTTTCACTTTTAGGCCAATTTGTAATTATCTTCAAAATCCAGGGTGATTTTATTTTCTAATATGTGTGTGTTGTGTGATAACAATCCACTACATGGCACTGGTGGCATGGTGGGTAGAGGAAATTTTCACTTTGAACATTCACCTCAGCACTGGTAGGGGTGCCAGGAGTTGTGCTTTAGTGTCCATCCTTTCTGAGGCAGCTTAGACTCTTTCAGAGGTTATTCAAATTTCCTTCTCTGTTGGAGTGTAGTTGGCTTCAGACATTCGGTGGCTTTGACTCTAAAATTTTAGTGGTTGACTTTGAGTTTCACCAGGCACTTTCTGCCAAAAGCTTCAGGATAGACCATGGATCCCGACTGCAGATAGAGCACGTTCTTCACATTAGGTCCCGTCCTGACTGAGCCAAGGGCTACTGCATGAGCAATCTCCTGCTTGATCTGGGCAAAAGCTTGTTGCTGTTCAGGGCCCCACTGGAAAGTGTCCTTCTTGCAGGTAACCAAGTAGAGAGGGCTCACAATCCGGCTGTACTCAGGAATATGCATTCTCTAAAAGCCTATGGCACTTAAGAAAGCTAGTGGGTATTTTTGTTGGTTGGTGGAGACATGGTTGTGATTTTGTTGATGACACTGGTGGGAATCTGATGCCATCTATTTTGTTCCTTTACTCCCAGGAACTGAATCTTTTGAGTAAGTCTCATAAGTTTGCTCTTTTTAATGGCAAAACTGGTTTTCAGGAGAGTCTGGATGATTTTTTTCTCTTCTCTCAAACACTTCATGCTCCCCCATACAATGACATCATCGATGTGCTACAGATATTCTGGAGCCTCACTTTTTCCTAGTGCAGTCTGAATCCGTCTATGGCAGATAGTGGGGCTGTGCTTCCACCTCTGGCGCAATTGGATTCAGGTGTACTGCACACCTCTCCACATGAAGTCAAACTCAGGCCTGCATTCTGCTGCCAAAGGAATGGAGAAAAATGCATTGGCAATGTCAATTATGGCATACTACTTTGCTATTTTAGACATTAGCTTGTATTGGAGTTCCAGCATGTCCAGCACAACAGCGCTCAGCGGTGGAGTCACTTCATTCAAGGCACAATTGTCCACAGTTAATTTTCATTGTCTTTCAGACTTGTGCACAGGCCAGATGGGCTGTTAAAGAGTGAGTGGATTTTGCTGACTATCCCTTGGCTCTCCAGCTCACGGATCATCTTACGAATGGGAATCACAGCATCTTGAGTTGTTTTGTACTGTGGACAATGCACTGTCAAAGTGGCAATTGATACTCATTGCTCTTCCTCTTTCAAAAGTCTTATTGCAGATGGGTTCTTTGATAGTCCAGGCAAGGTGTTCAATTGCTTGATGCCCTCTGCCTCCACAGCAGCTATCCCAAATGCCTAATTGAGTCCCTTTGGGTCTTTGAAATACGTGGAGGTACTTCGGTGGAAGTCTATGCCCAAAATGCATGGGGCCTTTGGGCCAGTCTCAATAGGGTGTTTCTTCCATATATTTCCAGTCAGGCCCACATCAGCTTCTACTAAAGTCAAATTTTGTGACCCCACATCTCAATGGGATTAGTATGTACTGCGCGCCAGTGTCAAACAAGGACTAATATTTTTGTGGTTCTGATGTGCCAGGTTTTCAAGGTTGCTGTTTTTTGAGATTTTTTGGGGGTTGCTATTTTTTGAGGTAATAAGGTTTTTGGGCTTTTTTTGCTTTATAGGTTCTACGCCAGTGTTAGAGAAGATAAGTTGAGTTCGATAGTTTGTGTTTTTAAGGTTGTTTATTCTTTCATTATTTTTTTTTGGTTTTTTTCAGCTCTGCAAGGCATCCCCAGCAGAGCGAGACACGCAGCAAAGTGACGAAGTGGCTGGATTAGAGGGTCCTGGACTTTATGTACTGTTCTTTTGATTTAATCACTGTCTAAAACGTACATGTTATTTACAAAGTTTTATTAATACTTACTACTTATGTAAACATGTTATTTTTACTTTAAACCAATTTTTAAAATCTAACTTAGCAAAAGATGGGGGACAAGAGTAAGAACAAGGAGGACAGGGCCACTTCTCAATTTCTCTATTTTGTTTTTTCAAACTGTCTATACTACAAATTTTAACTTCTACATCTACATTCTGTAATAAACTAATTACGACTTATTTTGAATTCTTTCAGCTTGTGGTTCTTCATACAATGTGGGTATTCNTTTGCTGTCCTTCAATTCAAGCATCCATTCTGCCAGAGCAGCAGTAGATTTTCCATCCCGTCTCCTCATTTTTATTTTATAATCATGCAAGAAGAGCCACAACTCAGTTCATGGAGTGTACCTTCTCTCCCTATGGGGGACGTCTGCATTTGGTACCAGGACCTCTGATCTGTACTGCCAAGATTTGGAGAAAGCCCTCTTAATTTTTTTCCTGAGTTTCTTGTGATTATCTTCTATCTTATTTTCTAATTTCTGCAGACGTGTTTCCACAGTTGCAATTACTGCATGTGTTGGGCCATGCACGGCATCTGCATATGCTCAGAGCTTCTTCGCCATATCCAGCACGGTCTTCCCCATGTCATCCCCTTCATTATTGCTAAAGCAGAGGAGTATTCTTGTGGCCCAAGTTGTACAAGTTTTCACCACATCACAGACATACATGGTACCAAATCTGGATTCTTAGTTATTAGGTCGTCTGAGAAGACAATTTCTGCCACTGCCATTTCTCTCAAGCACTGAATGTTTTGCTCTGTGGTCTTCCACTGGATTTGCTGCATATAGAGATCATCTGCACACAGATATCTTTGTGCCACACTTCCCAAGATCTGTGCCCAGAGACTGTGAGGGTTAGCCCCCCTTATCATATTTTGGTCGATAATTAGAGCATGTGACAGGGACCCCAGGGGCCCCACTTCAGTGCCCTCGCCTGCAGCGTCGCAAAGATGGACTAACCAACTAATTATAGATTCATCAGATCGTCCTCTGTAATCCTTTCTTAGGCCACAAAGGTCCTTCAGGGAAAAGGACTCAGTAGTGACTTCTGATTTTGTGTCAGTTGCTTTAACTTCTGATTTTGTGTCAGGAGTTGGCTTTGAGGGTCTTTCCCCCGGATCATTATCATCCACTGGTCAATCAGTTTTGGTTTTGTGCTTCTTTTCTGCGGTGATTGCCAGTGGCTTAGGCTCACTGTTTAATGTAGTTGCTGGCTGAGGCTCACTGTCTTCTTTAGCCGATGGCTTAAGCTTACTGTTTTGTTTACCTGCTGGCTTAGGCTCACTGCTTGGTTTAGCAGTGAGTTAAACCTGAGCAGCTGGGGTGTTGGCTGGGTTAGATGCTGATTTATCTCCTTGCCCTCCTGCCTCTATCTACTGCCCTACAGCATCTAGCAACGTGTGATAAGCATATGCCAGGGCCCAGCTTATTTCAATGAGCTTTTTCTTCTTAGAGTCATCATGATACTTCTGTTCCAGATATTTCCCTACCTCATCTTGGTTCTGAATTTGTTCATGTGAAAACTCTCAGGTTGGAAGATTATAAAATTCCTTCAGGGTTTGGCCCATTCTCTCTCATTTTCCACACCATTCAGAATTTTCCATGCCTGGGTCTACTTTTGGGTCAAGTGTCTCATCAGCCCCTCTGAAAATCTCAGCCCTCACTCTAGAGAAGCTGCAGACCATATAGAGAAAGCCTACCAGATTAAATACCAGGAAGCTGGTCTCTTTAACACTCAGGGGAAACTGAACATTGTCAAAAAGTGATGTAACAGATTCAAAGGAGAAGAAGGAAAGGAAAGGCTGAAAAGTCTCATCCCCTGCTCTTCCTCTAACAAACTGGGTGCAATTACTAATAAACCTTCAAAACATGCTACTGGAACTAGGATGCAGAATAGGATGAAGAAACCATAAACCATTCATATTTTGAACAAACCCCAGTACATTTGTTAACTTATAAATCATTATCACCACGCCCAGCAAAATAGCTATTCTAATCCGTGCTCCTCTACTGTAAAAACTATGCGATAGGGACAATACTGGAGCTATCTCCAGAAACAAAAATAAGCCTAGGGACCAGAAAAGTATTAAAACCTCAAAAAAGCTTAGGGACCAGAGATACATGGAAGCCTCCACCCAGAGAGACATTATGAATTCAAGCAACATGGCTATTGACTGCTTTATCTCAAAGCAGAGTAAATACAACCAAAATGCAATCAGTACAAGTTTTTTCCAGTTTTTCGAGCCATGCCCTGGACTCCAAAAAGTGAATTTGTACTGGGCTAAGGCAAATTTTGTAAGAAATTTCCAAATGGGGTCCTTCAAGAAAGCAAATTCACCCAACTGGCCCCTCACCCAGCTGGTCTGGGAAAAGACTTCCTTGGAGAAAAGTGGAAAAAACTATTTACTTAAGAAGTAAAATATTCACGAGTATAAAAAATTAATAATATTAAACAATGAAACTTCTTGCTCTTCTGAAGAGATGGCAAATTCAGAAAGTCCTTTTCTTGGGATGTAGCTTGGCTCACTCAGTCTCTTATCAGTCCCTCCAGCACTGGAAAATGCCACATCCCAGATCCCAGTGGGCCACAGGTGTGAGCTCCCAGTGTTTTCTGGGTTTTAAGTTTAGAGCCGGTATGAAGAGTTCTAAGAAAAAGAAAAAAACACAGTTTGGGGAACTTCTCTGCCTCAGCTAGCCAAAAAAACTAACCAGAAAGCAAAAGAGAGCTCTCTCTCACTGTCTGGTCTGCAGACAACACAGTCCAGGAGAAGGAATACAGAGGTGGAGTGCAGTTTCTGAAAACAAACTCAGCACTTCTTTTTCCTCCCCCTTCACTCTCGGAACCAATCTTAAAGGTCTACACCTTAACATCCAGCATAAACAGAACAAATGACTGGGAACACAAACATCACAAAGTAACCCCAGGACAATTCCTGTGCAGTAAAATTACTTTTCCAGTGTCCCTTTTGTTGTCTTTCAATCTGGGGAGTAGCCACATTTTTTACAAGGGTTTTTATGTATGTTTACTGTGATGACAGCTTCATCTCATGAATTGGCTAAAATAATGGGGGTTTATATCTTGTTTCCATATATCAGAGCTAAAATTTGTATGATTGATTGTATCTGTTCACTTCCTATTGAGTCATGATAGAAATGCATAAATGCAGAAAATCATCAGAAGAGTTTTGCAGTCTTGAAAAGATATTCAATAATTCAAGACACTATGGGAAGAAAAAAATATGACTAATGAAATCAGCCTTACATTGATAGCAACTTCTGTAATTAAGTATTCAGAGATAATACTGAAAATCAGTTTTCCAGGACATGTGATTGACCTACTGCCTGGGTAACCTTCCAAAGAAAAACCTAGAGCCTTACTCAAAGCAAATATTGCTCCATTCTCTGTAGAAGATAGTATTGATGAACAATGTTGGGACAACAAGTAGGCTCTTCAGAAAATGCTGTTTATTGCATAGATGACGTTACACCAGTGCTGGCTTGTGGGTGACAGAGCCAAAATCTAAAAGCTGTCAGCTTACAGCTTATTAGGTAAGCCTGAAGCCCCTCTAGTTCTGATTACAATGCATTATATAGTTTTCTTTACTGAGCATCTTAATACATAATAACCAATCAGTATCATTCACAATACTTTTACATTTACCTATAGCCTATCAACTATTATTATTACTATATTATGGTTAGTACTATCCAATCACATTGAGTTGGTATGTTATGTATGTTACATTTTAAGCTTAAAGTTATTTTTCTGTTTTCTTGCAGTGGAAAATTCTTAGACCTTTTTTCTACTTGGTAAAAACATGTTTTTGTTTCCTATGGTTTTTCTCTTTACTTGGTAAAAACATGTTTTTGTTTGTAGACAACTTATCCTTTGTTCTTAGCCATAACAGTTACTTTCCAACTCATCCTAACTTTGTTCAGTAACAACTCAGCAATCCCTATCTTAAACAGTTTTTATTCTTCTACATCAAAAGTTGCTTTCATTTCTAGCAAACTTCTGCTAAATATTCATATCTGTAAGACTTTCCTGTTAAATTTTTGTCTTCCCCAACAGTTCTAAAGTTAAAAAAGATGGCTGAAATTTATGATTACAAAAGAAGGGACAAGATACATGGAATTTTCCAGAGTGATCTGGTGGCTTTAAACTGTCATGAAACCACATGACAAGATTTGTGCTAAAATTATTTTTTTGCCTAAGGAAAATAGTAGTTAATGGCAATGTATTATTTAGAGTTTCAATAATCCTTTGGCAATGAACTATTACAGATGGTAGGGGGCATGAGGTGATGTATAAAGCACTGATATATAAGAGTAAGTTGCTAGCAACTCACACACAAACTAGCAATAACTAAGCAGTTTTCACCTTCAGAAAAAGTTAATCTTAGTCTGGTCCAGGGTACCTAACTAGGAACAATTACAAGGTTTGTTAATGTTAAACTAGTTCCCCAAAACAGAGATACTAACTGGGAAATTTTGTAAACTACTGTGGTCTATACTTCTAAGCAGGACTCCTTCCCAGACCAAAGATGTCTGAATCTCTTCTGATTTTAAAGCTCAGGTATACAGTATTGAGAATATTGTGCAGAGACTTTTTAGGCACAGGAGACCATTATGGCACTAATGAAATCAATGGGAGTCTTGACACTGGAATTAAGAGGAACATGAGTTTAGGTTAATTTTTTTATCTCTTCTGTTTTGCAGGTTGGTCACATTAGAGGCACTTTAACTATGTGGCTGACACAATTATATGTTCAAAACATAAATTTCTCCTTCTCTATATAGTTTTGGAGTTTGAGAGGTTTAAGTCTAAGGAGGGAAAAGATTGAATTTCGTTTATGAAGTTATGTTTGGCTATCATCAAACAGATACCTTCATTTCCTATTACCTCTTATGTTTACTAGACAGGTTTGTGTTCTGCTCTGAAAGCTCGTTTAGTAAATCAGAAAGGAAGACTATTCACTATAGAAAATATGGGAGCAAGCATCCATGACAAATTGCTGATTCATTTTTTTTGGATGTTTATATTGAATATGTCTACAGTCAAATAAGCTATACAAAAGCAAATCCACATAAAAGTTTCAGTCTCTACAAACTGTGAAATAGGCTTCTTTTTTTCCACTGCACAGTAGATAAGCAAAGATCTACTGCAAGAGTGAACCAATATCTCTTATATCACAACACACTAGGACAGTGAAAACCTATTAATTAAGGAAATAAAAAATAAGAACAGAACCAGGAAACAGAGTTGAATTTCTAAACTTGTAGCACAAAATATGTGCTACATCACAGAGAGTTTGTTTTAAGGTCTTGCTCTGGGAGAGAAAGGGGGAACAGCAAAAGCTGGTTTGTTTTTTTTCACTGTGACAGTCTGTCTCTGATTAATAGACCTGCAAGAGCATACACTTTTCATCTGGATGAATAAAATCCCATAAGTCTTATTAGTTGTGAAAGCCTCTTCAATGCATAAAAGAAATTCAAACCCAAGTAAGTACTAATAGGGTTTCGCAGCTCCTGATTCTCCAGAGACAAATCAACAGAATTCATCTGTTTTCTTCACATGGAGCAGTTGAGTAGCAGAGGTGTCAAGCAGGGAAGTCACATCACAAAATTCATTCCCATGTTGATATGTGTAACAAGCGAGGCATGGACTCAGACCAGCAGGGATAAATACTGAGACATTTATTCAGACAAACAAGATGGTTTTGTACACTTCTTCAAGACACTGTATTTCCTTACATAGAGTTTTTCACTAAGTGACCTATCACATATTGCCATGTCAGTTACACACTTTCCTGATGTCCTTCTGTGGGGTGATTGTGGGCTCGACGTTTCTGAGCCTGAGAATTGTTAAGCCTTTCCCAAGGGAACTTTTCAATTGTTTTCCTTTTTTCTCAGGTAAGTTTGTGTAAATAACAAAAATTTCTTATAATATTTCTAAGTAAACAATATTCCTTTTCCCATAACAAACCTCTCTCACAGGTGTTGTTTGGTATTTTCTGTTACTTGACCAATGGAGAGAGGTGTCAATCCTATGGACCAATAATATGCCTTTTTAGCGCAGCATTTTATAAAAAGGCTGAATAAATTGTAAATAAAGCCTTCTAATTCTCTTCTGCCTTCTGACTAGAGTCAGCATCTTTATTTCGTGTCCAATTATGACAGGTGATCAGACGCTGTTCAAGTATCTGGCAGCCTCCAGCAGGCTCCTCTCTGCACAGGGCATCTGAAGTGTGGCACCTCCTTCACCCAAGATCAGGCAGAGATAAGCCTCTCTGTGCTGCCATGGCGTTCTGCAGGTGCATCAAGCTTGTAACTCAATTCTATTTAATTTTCTTTCTCCACAGATATGCCC
The DNA here is from genome assembly GCA_013397195.1 of Hylia prasina. Taxonomy (NCBI): domain Eukaryota; kingdom Metazoa; phylum Chordata; class Aves; order Passeriformes; family Sylviidae; genus Hylia; species Hylia prasina. The sequence goes on along the minus strand of VYXD01000338.1, from coordinate 37,498 downwards.
ACATTACATAACTGCAGCTATATCATACTCCAACAAGTACAAAAGTATTTTGTGGCCAAATACAAGGCTTATGAGCCACAAAAAGTTCATAGGCCACAAAGACTTCAGATCCTCTGAGTACAAACAAATCCTGCCCCTAACTAATCCTGCCCCCTTACTTCTTGTGTATGGGTTAAACCAGCTGAATGCAAGGTCGTCAAACAAGCTGTGCTATCACCCTCAACTGGACCTATGATGAAAATATTATGATCTCATTGATCGAGATAAGAACAGGGAGAGGTCATCCACCACCAACCATTACAGACAAAACAGACTGAGGTCAGGGAAATTAATATCACTTATTGCCAATGAAACATCAGAGCAGTATAACAAATAAAAATGCATCTTAGAACACGTTTTTCCCACCACTCCCTTCTTCCTGTACTGAACTTTACATCCAGTTTTCTATATCCCCTCCCCCTTAAGTGGTGCAGGGGGTACAGGAAATATTGTGTCTGCTACTCCTTCCTTCTCATGTTCTCTGCCTACTTGAGCACATGATCCCACATACAGAGGACAGTCTTTCACCTACTTTTTCAAAAATGCTCCATTAGTGGCTTCTTCCACAAGGACAAGGTGCAGTCCTTCAGGAAAGGATAGATCCTACAGAAGATGCCCCCATGGGTCACAAGTCCTGCCAGAAAACCTACTCCAGTGTGGGCTTCTCTCTCCACAAGGCTACAAGTCAGCAGCCTGTTCCAGCAGGCTGGAGGATTATCCTTTGGTCATCCACTGTTTCTGGTGTGGGCATCTGCTTGTTACAAGCCAGTTTAAACCCAGAGCAAAGAAAAGTCTGTGTATAGAAAATGGAAAGAACTTTGAAGGTTCAAAATACTCCCAAAAATTGAGATTAAAACCAAACAAGATTAAATGTTGATGCCAAAAAATTGATATATTTTTCTTTTATAGTAAGAGAGGGAAAGAGAAAGAAATAGAAAAGTAGAGAAAAGTTAGAAAAAGCTAATGTTACTTTAAAATACAAAGTATAGATCACCATCATGCTGTGCTACCTCTGTTGCTGCTGAAATGGTGGCAGGAGCAGAGTTTTTACCCTTTTTTCCCCCTGTTGTTTAAAGCATTTTATCTGCCTTCCCTGACCTCTGGGGCAGTTTGGCTGGGATGCAGCAGCCAGTCCTCTGCGAGGCTGACGTGGTGCCCAGTTGCTGCAGCCGCACCTCTGTCCACTCAGGTGCTCTCACCATAGGACACAGCAGCAGGGTAGGCGTAGTGGTGTGGGTTTCTGTTTATGTTAAATGGTTTATTCCCTGTACCCTCGCTGATGTTATACACTTGGTTGTACCCTAAGTTTTCCCCTCCCTTCTGCCCTGTCATTCTCTACTCCCCTCCTCTGGCCCCTGTCTGTCATTCGGCTGCTCCCCCCAGGCTTCTAAAAGGTTCAGGGAAGGGCGTCAAGTGATAGGACAGGGCCAGAGGAAATCCCACCTTCCAGTCCAGGAGTGGTCCTCAGGGATGTCCCTCATCCTTTGAGCCACGCCCTGGTTTCTCCCTATTGGTGTGTCCCTTGAACCTTCCCCTTTCCCCACCTCCCTGTATAAGTGACAGTTTTTCAGTGTTTGGGGCTCAGCTGAGGCAGATCCCATGAGGTGGCGAGCTCCTTGCTGGGGCTCTAATAAACGTGTGGCAACCCTCATCAGAGTCCTCATCATTTCCTTGCCTCTGTCACCTGCACATCTGTGCTTCGGAGAGAACACCAATCTTGGAACCCACCAGATCAGCTCGACCTGCCTTGCAGCAAGAGCTGTACCGGATCACAGTCGGTGGTGCCAGGGTT
>VYXD01000338.1:22564-35364 GCA_013397195.1 Hylia prasina | reverse complement strand
GTGCCAGGGTTAGCCCGGGCTGCCTGAGAGGTCGCTCTCAGGAGGCACCATGACAGGTAGGGGTTCCACAACTCACTCGTGACTTTGGCCCAGGGTGCAGGCTTGGGGGTTTCTCCCCAGGTGGGTGCCATTGGCTCCTGGGAGCCTCAGCAGGCAATGGTGGTGGTAGTGGACTGCCCCTTGCTTTCCCCTCAACATTTTGCACCAGTTTTGCCTCCCTTCTTACGGGCTTCAAGGTAGGCTGCTGAGAGTCCATCTCGCATTTCGTTTTCAGGTGTTCAAGAGTGATTATGATAAGCAAACATAATGACAAAGCACTTCTTGAAGCTGTTCTCTTATTAGCAGGCTCTTACACTGCTCCACTGTGGAACTCCATGGGCTGCAAGGGCACAGCTGCCTCACTATGGTAATCGCCACAACTACAGGGGAATCTCTGCTGGAGCACATGGAGCACCTCCTCTCCCACCCTATTCACTGACCTGGATATCTCCACCTTGTTCCTCTCACATTCTCACTCCTGTCTCCCAGCTGCTATCTCAAAGGTGCTATCAATGCTATCAATGTCACTGGTTGTCTCAGCTTCAGCCAGAGGCATGTCCATCTTGGAGATGGTTGGAGGGGGGTCTATTGAACATGGGGGAAACTTCTGGCATCTTCTCATAGAAGCCACTCCTGCAGTCCCCTCTCGCAGTACAGAAACCATGACGTGCAAGCCCAATGTCCTTGACAAATATACTCTCTTCTGGCTTATATCCATACAGAATATTTCTGCAAAGATCATCCTCCAAGCCTTTCACCTAGGTAATGATACATTTCTACATCACTCTTCTACTGTTCCACTTCCTCAATTCCATCAAGTGGATGCTTATAGTCTTCTATGTTTTCCCTCTGTATTTTCATGTTATCCAGGCCAATAGGCTCTTGTTCTTCCTACAGGCAATGCGACACATATAATTGCAAATTGCAGCTGTAGCTGTACAGCAACACCACAAGTGTACATCTGTGAAAAGCAATCATTGTGATGAGACATATTTTTCTAGAAGTTTAAAAAGTCAAAAGGAGATAGCTATGTTTGCCAAGGAAATACAAATTCAAAATTATCAAATGAGCAAATCAATAACTGTTGTAGGACTGCACATTTCCCCATGTCAGAAATTCGGATTATCTTGAAAGATATATAGCAGTCATATACAAATTACTAGAGGCCATTAGTAATTAAATTATTGATGATAACTACTGTTCTTGCTAAGCAGTTTTAGATAATTAAATATAAGGGGAAATAGAAAAGCATGCTGGAAGATGACACCTTTATACTTGTTCTGAGGACAGAAACTGCAAGCATGCCTTTGCATATCCAATTCGGCAGAGAAGCACCTGTTCCACTGTGTGTTTATGTGATATAGGACCTTCTTCTTCCTTCAGTTTTATATGCTTGCAGCTTGCATGCTTCAGTGTTAAAACAAAGTCCTGACTTTGTGCTGAAAGCAATCAGCCAACAAAGATAAAATTCCAATTACAGATTATCAGCATTGTCTTTAAAAAGTCATTTTTAGACCCAAAGAACTCAACTACATCCTTGGTGACACAAAGGTATGTTGTCTATGATGAAGGGAACCAAAACACACAAGCATTTTAGAAGGGGAGGAGGTAAGACTGCATGAGTCTAAGCAAAGATATCCCTGGTGATGGAGCTGATTGTCTGAGGAGACTCCCACACAAATATAGGGCATAAGCTACAAGCTAAACCTGCTCCTCTCCATTCAAGTAAAAGTCAGACTCATGGAAGATTTGAGCAGCCATTTGAACATACTTTTTTAAAATTTCTGTCTTTGTCCAAAGTGTGTCAGATAATGCCACGAGTGCCTTCCAAATTATGCTTGTATATATGTAGCCTGTGACCTATGGATAGAAGAGCAAATAAGGTATATTATGAGAATTTCCTTCTCAGTCATTTGCAGCATCCCACAGCAGCCAAGAGAGTCATTCTTGTTACTCAGCAGGCTGTGGTGAATCACAGAGTGGGAGAGAGACAAAAGCTGTAGTAATCCATCTGAGAGCTGGGACATCTATGGATCCATTACATGAAATTGTAAGAAGTGTCAACACCACAGACACTATAATGACTGCAACACTGTACAGACTAGTCATTACTGATCTGAAAGGCTTTTGTCCTTTCCATTCACTGATCACATGCCAAGTGCTAGATGAGAAACACTGAGCTATTGTGCACCTTGCAGAGTGGAAGTGTGATATTTTTAAACTTACTTTTCAAAATGGGTCTATTTTCTAAGTCAAAAGAAAACAGTGGGAAACATTAAATTGCTAAATTGTATGATACACTGCTATATTTTTGTTTAAGAGGCAATAATGAGTTCACCTGACATGGGATCACCTGATTTTCTTCCTTTTACCCTCCATTAAAATCACAATCATGCACACCGAATATCACTTATCTGCTCTGGACATAACTACAAAAAACCTGCTGAATATTTACAAACAAGTAAACATTCAGGAAAAAACTAAGTAGGAAGCTAACACATACATCATTCTTATTCTTATACCTATTCTTATTTATGTGGGTTTATGTATGTCTCCTGTGACATAACTGAATTTTAAATGCTTATTAGTTTATATGATTTTAATATCATCCATCTGCCCACATTTTTCATGTTTTAATATAAATGCATTTTTATGTTTTAAGAAAGCAGGAGAGGAGTGGTTGACTCCAGAAAAGACCATAAGGTTGCTGTATTTTTCTAAATTTCTCAATGTTTTTTTAAGCCTCAGCTAGATTACTATTATTCAAGGATAAAAGTAGGACAAAATATAAGTTGTTTCTAGATTTAATTATATATTGTCTTTCTTCCCAAAGCTAAAAATGTGTTGTTCTAGAAGCATACTTTGGCATTTCAATCAACCTCACTTGCTCTTAACTTTTTTAACTGTGCACATCTTACAATCTTTCATCTTAGCAGAAAGATTCAGGGGAAAAATAATGAGGAATTGGGAGAAAACAGAGCAAAATAAAGTGAAAAAAGAAAAGAACAAATAAATATTTTGGCACACAAAATATGGCATACTGTAGGCATTGTATGAGAGAATACATACAAAGTCATATAGGAGATATGTTATTTATAAGGAATCTTTTTTAATAGTGATCTTGGAGACATAGTATTTTTTCTTTATCTTTGTGTCAGTTTGGTTATTATATGTGCTGTAAAACATTCAGAGGGTAATCTGCAATTAGCAGACATTCTTTTTGACTGTAAGGATGCCAAAGAAGGAAAAATAGATAGGACAGCCATCACAGAAAGACTGAAAGTATAGCCACAGATTTTTTTATAAATCAAAATAATAAATATTGACAGTTTCTTTTGAAGTTTGGGATGGGACTATTTATTTTATTTCTAAGCAAACAGAACATGCTTTTATATGTTCCAATTTAGCAAAACAAAGCAATCTGAAAGAATACAATCACCCAAAAATGATCTACTGTTTGACTTTATGTATTTCTCTTTTCAATAATCTTTGGTTTTCTGAGTTCTGGACTAGTCCAGGTACAATTACTGCTCCTCTTGATTCTGATTTTGCTGCTGTTGAAGCTGGTATTACTTGTGCTCAGTGCAATGTCCACTTTTTCTAGACAGCCAGGAAATGTGACCAGAGTTACACAGTGGATATTGAATTGCCAACATTTTGAAATGCAGTGTCCTAAGCATGTCACAACGAACTTCAGAAAATCCACATAATTACTTTTATGATAACGTTTCATTTACAGGCCTGGTTATATCAGAACAGAAGAAAAATACACATTTCATCGATATGATTGCATTAGTCTTCCATGTATATCAGGAATACAGTCTTAATCTGATCAACAAGAGAGTTTAACTAGCAAAATTAGAAACAATAGGAAAAAAATCAACAGCAATATTAAAAAAAAATCTAGGAAGGCCACCAAATTTTTTTCAAGTTTCTAAAATTAAATCCTACTCAAGTCTTCTCTTATTCTCTATTCCTCACAATTTTAAACTCTTTCACTGCACCCTAGATTTCACTCCCTCAGAATATCTTTTCTGCAAAAAATGTAATGATATATTTTTTAATACAGTAATAATGAATCAAGTAAAACATTTTTTATTATTCACTGGAACTTAAATAATAACAACATATTTTAGATTCCCTTAAAATATTTTTTCTGAGGAAAAGTTAAAGACTTCATGAATCACTTTTGAATTAATTGAAGAATTCTGGTTACAAATGAGAGAAACGACTGTAGCAAAGCTTATTCAAATATTTTTAAAAATCACAACATCTTTTGTTCACTTAACTTGCTAGAATTTTAATATATTCTGTATTTAGACTATTCCAAAACGTAGAACTCAGCAAAACACAAGTAGCTTGTCATTTAATAGGTCAATCTGTATTAAGAAGTATTAATTTTGTCCACGAAACACCAGTGCCTAAATGATGACATGCTATAGTGTAAAAATTATTTTCTATAAACCCTTGAGCTTAGAGAATTTATGATGGAGAAGTATTTGAAATATTTGAGAGGTTAAAAGAAGGGGAATGACTAGTAAATTGTGTTGAAGAGTTAGCTTTGTACTTGTATGAAAATATTTCCTATTTATGAGTTTGAATACTAGACTGCCAAATCTAAGTGATAAACAGACTAAGTGATAAGCTGACTATCCTTAGAAATTCACAACTGATTGGTTACCACTTCCCAGTCACCAATCTCTGAGAAAAGTATTGAGTATTAAAACCTAATGTTTCTTTAAGAAAATAAAACTAAAATTTAGAGAGTAATAAATTAGTCATCTTAAAAGGATACATTCCACCTTCAGATAGTAATGTTTACTAAAAAGGTACCTTTTGCAAAGTATGGTGCAAAAATAGAACAACAGAGCCTTTTAAATATGTAAAAACGTTGAACACAAACACAAATTAAGATTTTTATCTCTTTGCACTCAATAAATGTTGTATTCCCTAATTTTGAATATAAGAGAGATCCTAGCATTGAATTCATCACAGCTTTCTAAGTGCCTTGGCGAAGTGCCGCCCAGATTCCTTGTCAAGACCCAAAACACACAAATACATAAAGGTGTTGTGTTTCAAGCTTACTTAAGTTAAAAACAAACAAACAAACAAAACAAACAAACAAAACTGAGGGGAATTGGATTATTTACCAAAGCTAACCAAAGCCCAGCTGCCACTCGGGGCACTACACAATAAAAGAGGCTCCTTGAAGACCTCATTTTAAAGGATGAGTTTCTTGTTTTGTTCCCTATCGCCTTTCTCTGGTTCTGCAGGGAGAACAGCACTTGTCTAGTAGGATAAAGTATGCCTCTGACCTCCATTCCGTGCACACAGAAACTCTGAATAGATCTTCTTGGACATATAAAAAGACAGTGTATAAATTTGTCTTTTCCAGCCTACCATGATCTACATAAGCTCCAAATTGTCTTCAATATCATTAACCTGGACAAGGGACTCAAAGGAATACTAAGTTTGCTGATTATTGTAGATTGGGAGGAGCTGTCAACTTCTTCAAGGGCAGGGAATACCTGTAGAGAGACCTCAACAAATTAGAGAGATGGACAATCACCAGCTGTATGGAGTTTAACAAGAGCAAGTGCCAGATTCTGCACCTGAGATGGTGCAATAGAATAGGGAATGGGAGCAGCACCATGGAAAGGAACTGGTTGAGGGAAAATTGGATCTGAGTCAGCAGTGCCTTGGCAGCCAGGAGGACCAAGTGTGTGGTGGGGTGCATCAGGCACAGCATCACCAGCTGGGAAAGGGAGGGGACTGTCTCTGCTCTGCAATGAGGGGGTTTCACCTCCTGTCCTGGGGGCAGTTTTGGGCTCCAAATACAGAAAATACATCAAGCTATTGGACAGCATCCGAAGGAGGACACAAGAATGGTGAAGGACCTTGAGGAGTAGCTGTATGAGGAGCAGATGAAGTTAATTGGTTTGTTCAGCCTTGACGAGACTGCGGCAAGACCTCATCACAGTCTGCAACTTCCTTGTGAAGGGAAGAGGGACAGCTGTCACTAAAATCTGGGAAATAAACTCTCCAACCAATATGTTAGGTTAGAAAGTTAATACTACTTTATTAGCAATTCCTGATGCAGGGGGAATTCTTCCCAAAGATGTGTGCTTAGTAACCTTACAGACCAGGTTATATTCGTGAAACTAATAAATATCACATTTTCTAATACATGCATATATGCTAATTATTTCCATGGATTTATTTGGGTATGGTTCTGGATCTTCTGATGAATGTTTTCTCCTTGAGAATACCTCAATTATGTCAAGTCATACTTCTCTTATCACTCTCTGCTCTGACACAGAATGCTTGTTCTCAAAACTAAGATATCAACTAATACATATTAATCACTGATAGAAGTAAACAAGGAAGCATTAGCTGGAAGATGACTAATTAGTCACAGATATAGGGAGTTACCACAAGGCCACGCTAATCTCTGGCATTTGTTCTAATCACTGGAGGGTACAAAACTAAGTGTTAACCATGAATATAGGGATCATACACTACCTGCTAAAGTTAAAAGAATTTTCCAACATCTTCCCCCACTGCTGAATTGACTTCTTACAGAGGTACTGCAGCAATGGGGAACAAAGACACACGGACCTCCTTGTTTGTCCTGAAGAAGATAATTTATTGTAACAGACTGAACCCATTTATATTCTAAACTTAACCCAACGCAAGCACTCATTTGGCTGCCTGCCACTGCAGTATCTCTGTTCAGGCATACCCAACCAGCCCTCTGATCAAGTGGTGTCCATGCACCTCCTCAACCAATGCCTGCCTCATGCATGAGGCAAGCACATGCCAGCCATACAGCCCCATCTCTGGTTACAGGACCTGGTTTGTACCTCACTGGCAGCTGCACCATTCCCACAGTGCTTTCTGTTGAGCTAAACAGGACTTCTTGTCTCCCATGAAGTAAAACCTGTTCTGTAACACAGACACTGATCTCTTCTCTGTGGTGACCAGTAACAGGACTCAAGGAAATGGCCTGAAGTTGTGACAAAGGAGATTTGGTTGGATAATAGAAAAAGGTTTTTCACCCCAAGAGGCTTTGGGCGCTAGAACAGGATGTCCAGGGAAGTGGTCACAGCACCAATTCTGACAGAGTTTAAGAAATGTTTGGACAATGCTCTCAGATACATGGTGCAATTCTTGGGGTGTCCTGTGCCGGCCCAGGAGTGGAACTTGGTGATCCTGATGGGTCCCTTCCAACCCAGCTGATTTTGTGGTTCTGTGGTTCTGCCTCAAATCACAGAAAGCTGAGAAAAGCCAACATTTTCAGAAATCTTCTTCCAGGCCTGAGTCTGGCCTTTTCAATGATGACTAGTAGCATTTTAATTGTTAGTGATGTGTGGAAGAACAAACTCTGTAAGACAGTACCAGAAATCATGACACTGGTATTGCTTGCATGAAAATGATCTCCCTCCTGCTGAGCAGGGCTCCAGAGTCCTCCTGAAAAAAAACATCTAGTGAAATACAGCCACCTCTGTAGCACAAGGTCTGCACAGCCTGAACCCTGCTATAGAAACATGTGTGATGGACTTACCAGATGTCTTGTAAAAATGTATGTATTAGTAAGATGGCACTGCACTATATAGTATCAAGCAAGATGCCTTGGTCAGATTTTCAAAGTTTCTGGGAAGCTGACAGCTCTTACAGGCAAATACTGGGAACCTCTAGAAACCTTCCCTTTCCATTTAAGCACTTAAAAGCTCTCTCTGAATGCATTAACTAGAGAAATTAGGATTAACATTGTTCACCTCAACAACTGTTAGTTAATCCATGACAATTATGTGTGAAAGTGAAGTTAGGTTTCTAGAGGAGAGATATTGCTTTTGTTAAAACTACTTTTGCAGTGTGGTAAAGGAAGATTTCAGTATCATAATCCTTCAAGTTTTTCTAAATACTCAGTAATACAGATGTCAAAGCAGATACACATACAGATGTGGAACATGACCAACCACAAACTGTGTTTGATTTAAAATATATGATTTACATATTCAAAAGAAAATTGTTTTTATGCATCCTTCAGAAGGTAGCAGTATACACAGAGAGGGGAAAAATGAGGAAGAAAAATAAACAACATATCTTTTACCTAAGACATGTTTTCTGAGAAATGAACAAAAATTACAGTCTTCAGACCTCTAAGGAGGTCCATGGTTTTATTGTGAGCTTCCTTAGGAGAGGTTGAAAAGACTAGACAAAAATTTCTTGATCACTGTATACTATCAGTAGTAAATTACATCACTGGTATAAGTCAAAAGTTTTATTTACTCTTCCTACACTTCAATTACAGCTCCTTTACATCAGCTTAATATGCTGTTTACTAAAAAACCACCAAGTAGATGTGGGCACAATAAGCATTATAAAAAGAGGTTTTGTGAGAGAGAACACATACCCACTTTCATCTTATTATTCCATATGGTGTCAGAATGGAAATTAGTCCATCCTCTGTTACAGTAGATATTAACACTGATAGACTAGTCTTTGTAATAGAGGAAAATTGCAGTGGGGTAGTCTTTAGGCAGTTTTCATTGTCATTATGGTATATTGTACCTAAAGCAGCCCAGCAAGAATCTTAATAAAAGATGAAAGCTGAGTCGCAGCAAGACTTAAGAAAGAAAGAAAGAAACAAGGGTAGACTTACAACACTTGCTGCTTAACAGAGTGAGGAAATGATTGGGGGGACAGGTGTTTTGAGCAACTTCCAGCACTTCATGCATTATTCAGCTCAATCTCCTATGTAACTTACACAGAGGTTATCTGTACTCATCTAAGACTGCATTTGCTGGTGCTCAAGGGATCATTTCCTCTATTTGTAGTGGTACATTTTAAGTTTTGAGTTATAGTTTTATTTTTTTATCAGAATGGCATGTAATGACTTTGGACAGCATGTTGTAGCAGCATAGGGAAATTAAAACTAATAGTCATGCAAATCAATAAATCTGATTTACAAAAATCACATCTGACAGTATGTTATCAGCATACTGCCATCTTGTTTCTAAGATTACAGATTGTTTATTCTAACCAAATAGGTGGGTGGTAGAACATTTTAATGTCCCTTCAGCAAGCATACATTTTTAAAAAATCTTTACTGGGAGCTTGTTGAAAGTAAGTCTACCTGGTGGCAAACTACATTATGACATGCAATTATAGAGAGCTCAGCAATAGAATTTTCACATAGATCAATACTTTTAGATTCCCATCACAATTCTCTCTTTGTGTTTGCTGATAGAAATGAAGTTTTCATGTTGAATTAGCTCAGTGAGAGTGGAATAGCTTGTCAAGATTGTTATAAGTGCATATTATATTGTTGGCGTTTCACAAATATTAAAATTAATACTATATGTATAATGTGGGAAGATTGTACTGTATTATCTTTTATGAATAGATTTTAGAAATGTGATTAATGTATATTTTCTGATTGTAACATACTGTTAGAAGTAAAGATTGGGGTTTTTCTCTTTGTAACATCTCAACTGGGCAAACCAGAAGGTAGGGGAAACCACCCTGCATTCCTGCATGAAAATTGCTGACCAAAAACTATTGAACCTCTGTTATCAAGTATGTTATCCAAATGAAGATGACCACAGCCTCAGAGAAGAATTTATGGGACGTATGCTATCAGATGGAATGGAGCCACCCGCAGATGGATTTACCAGATAAAATGATAGGGGGAAGTTGAAACTGAACAAAGAAAATAGTACCCAAAAGAACTGTTTGAATCATGCATGTGAATTGATAAATATGCAACAGGCTGATACTTTTAAGGAACAAGCTTTTGTTAGCGGGTGTGCTGGCTGGCTTGGGGCCAGACACCCTTGGCCAAGAAACTGTTTTTGCTTTAGTCTGTCTCCTAATTGTCTATTTCTTTATTTTTATTAAACTTATAAATTTTTCTAAGAAAGTGAACCTCATTTTTCACAAGATTTAGACAAAGAATGAAAATTATCAGAATTTTTAGAAAATATTTCCAAAGCCCTATAAAAACACACCACAATACCTTGTAAGACTAAAATGGTTTTTTAAGCAAATATTTTGAGATATGTTACTTTTTTTCAAATAATGCTTCTGGTTATGCAAGATAACTTCTGGTGAAGGTATTCTCTCAGCTCAACAGGGCTTTCTCTCTGACGTGATCCTGCTGTTTTTATCTCTCATTCACTGAAAAAAAAGGTTAGCTTTCAAAAATTAACCACATAGCAAGGTTTTTGTGTAAAAGCATTCCTGGTACAAAGTCTAATTTTAAAAAATGTGATACAATCTCGTTTACTTTTATATTATATTCAGTCTGAGCTGAACATAATCTTGGAGCTAGAGGAACCATCTGGTAGTATATTCTGATTTCCTTATTTGGCTTCATAACTTGTAGCTTGGAGGTGCCATTAAAAGTTTGTTCTAAGTGCTATAACAAAGTTGTATCTGAAATACATTAGTTTTTTTATGTTGTACTAATGGCAACCACAGGGTAACTGTACTAGAACATTCAGCAAATACTCCTTTGAAATTACTTCCACACCATGTGTCTGGTTAACAAATATGATATGACCCACTAAACCCAATATTTTTTCATGTCAATAAACCTGTTGCAGTTTTACGTAATGTTATCATAACATTTGGGACCATTACCTTAAATTTCCACTTTTTAATTTTGTTTTAAATATACTTTTTTTCAAACAATTTAGTTTTTCTATGGTTTTTCATACTTCAAAAAGAGGTCACATAAATTATCTGTGCATTAATATGTATACAGAAGCTGTCTCATTTTTGTGACTCTTCACAGATCATCCTCCTTTTTTATTTGGATTACTTGAATATTAATTTTCAACCTGTTTCATATAAATTTACAATGCAAAGGTACTTGAGAATAGAACTTTCTCTTGAAAATTAATCTGAAAAATATGTTTGACATTCAACAAGGGAAACTAAATTTGAAGCATAACGAACTAAGCTAAAAGAAGAGAAATTGTTGTGACCTAGAACAAATTTTTTCCTAAAATAAATTCTGGGTGTCTGAAGAAAACTCAACAAGAGAAAAAAAAAAATTCTTGTTGCAAATCCTTATGCCACATATAAGAATGTTCAAGTTCAAAGTTTATGAAAGAAAAGTCGAAGGCCTGTTTAGCATAGTTTTGCACTGCGAAACCCTACTTTAAAAGCAGAGACAGGGTCTTTGAAGTCATTACCTTCCAATCAACTGTAATTGCACATAACTTTATTTGGTATAATTAAAAAAACCTCTTTAAAAAAATTAAAATTATTGCAATTCCTACCCTTAAGTGAAATATATAGCCTTTGAATTTCAAAAGTGAAAAACTAAAGCACTGTTGCATGTATGACACACGTTGGTAAAATGAAGAGAAATTACTAAACAACCAATCAACAATTATTCTGCAAATTTCTTTCTTGCTCTCCCTCATTGTGTTTGGGAGTTTTGAGGCACATTTCTTGTTACATCACCAGATTTTCAAATAATTGCTAAAGGATATTTTACGTATCTGATTTTTTCAACTAGCTTCTTATCTGTGAATAGTCATTTTATTTTCTTTCATTTCATTTAGGGTCTGCAAGTGTTTCACGGTTTAATCATAGCTGGCAATTAAGCCCCATACGGGTGTGTCTCGGTTTGGAAAGACAGGTGTCTGCTAGGGAGGGCAGAGCATCCCTTGGAATGCAGAATCCTATCCCCTCCCTCCGAATTATTATAATTCTGAAACTGCGGGGCTCTCAGGCAAGGCTGTGAGGATAGGAATAACAGTTCTTTACTAGTATGTGTAATAAGGCAAACAAACAACAATAGCTATGGCATAAACAACAAAACAGAAACCAGGAACCCGTCCTTTTCCTGCCCCCAAAACTCGCGGTATTGTCCCCTTCTGAGAGAAACTCCCAGAGACAAAAGAAGTGTAGCCAGGTACTACACTACTCTCCTCTGGCCACTTCTTTTGTTTTGCTGAAGTACCCATAAGTACTTAGTAGTTAGTTTCCTATCACCTTATGGGAAAAAATTCTGTAAGTAAAAAAGACACAAATCTAACCCTCAACAGGATGATCACTTAATTCCTCCACCTGGTAAAATGGAGGAGAGAATTAAAAAGGTAAAAGTGGGAAAACTCTGGGCTGAGTTAGTTTAATAGGTAATGCAAAACTGTGGATACAATCAAAACTAAATAAGGAATTCATTCACCCTTCTTCCTCATTCACCCCAGGCAGGTGTTCAGCCATCCCCAGGGAAGCAGTTCTCCGTTGTACATAAATAACTTGGGAAGACAAATGACATCACTTTAAATGTCCCTCTTTCCTCCTTTCTTCCCCAGCTTTACATGGTGAGAATGATGCCATATGGTCTGGAATATCCCTGTGGTCATTGTCCCCTCTTCTGGCTGTGTCCCGTCTCAACCCCTTGTGCACTTGCAGCCTGCTCCCCGCTGGGGTGAGGAGATGAAAAGCACTTGTGCAAGCCCTGCTCAGCAATAACTAAAACATCCCCATGTTATTAACACTGTTTTCAAAACAAAACATGGTTTCCTACTGTTGTATTGCACTGGGTAGTTGGTTCACTTTGTTGTGCTGCACTGGGTGTTTTGTTGTGTTATAGATGAAGTGGTTAATTCATGCATTTATAAAATACATTCTGTAAAACCAGGGATACAGTTAAAATCTCAGAGACCAACGGAGATTGCAACACATCCCGCTGGACTACCAAGGGCAGTACAAAGACATTAAAGTATGTGTACACAAGC
>VYXD01000338.1:0-22373 GCA_013397195.1 Hylia prasina | reverse complement strand
GACAGAGGAGGCTGGCGAGAGAGACGTGTGCTTCTCTGTTCACCAGTGTTGACTCCCGGGCTCAACACTTTGCCATTTTGCTCGTGGTCTTTTTATCCTAAATTTCTGTAATCAATAAATCCTTTTTATACTAAATTCTAATTGGTGGCTCGTCTATAACAGTTGTATGTATTCACACAGGAGTGTCTGTTGTACCTTCCCATGAACCTTTGCATCCCCTACACCTGATCCCACCTGATGCTACCTACCACCTCACCGGCCCCAGGGTCAGTCCCCATTGGCCAATAGACCCCCTCCTCTCCCCCTTCCTTCACCAAGGGCTTAAAATCTATCCTTCGCAGGGGCTCGGCCTCTTATTCTTCCTGGGCTCCATGGACTAAGTTCTGCATTAAAACTGTGGGACTGTGTTCCTGAGGAATAGGAGTGCCTTTTATCTTCCATCTTCGTTCTCGCCCCAATTTCTCCCTGAGGTTTATTGCTAGCCAGGCTGAATCCTCAGGGGAGTGGGAATCGAGGCATCCTACTAGTTACTGTAAAGAAAATTAACTCTCCCTCATCTAAAAACCATCACAAAGGTCAGACTGACAGCATAGGAATCATATGCCAACAGGTAAAACACCAGCAGGATTTCCACAAGTTTGTCTCTGGAAGTCTAACATAAGGGAACAATGTGTCCTAAAAACAAGGAGATTTTTTTAAGCCTGTGCAATATATAGCAGGTTGACTAACTCCAATATTTGATGTTAGTTAAAATTTACAAAAATAACTCCTAATTTCTAAGGTAAGAAAGGCAACCTTAATTTCTAAGAAATCTGATCAGTTTTTTCTGAAGATTTCTACACTGGGCAAAAACAAGAACTCTAAAATCAGAGCATTGAAACAATTATAAATTTTATTTCAAAATATTTTAATTAAGCTGAAAATAGCTTTTTCCCACAGAAATGGTCCACCAGTTATGCTGTATCAATGACTGGTCATTTAAGAACATGCAATATCCAAAGAGAATACACTCAGGGGAACAAAGTTTCACTGTACATTATTTTGGTTGTATTAATGGCTGCTGTTGTAATACAACAGAACTGGGTGAAAGTATGAGTCTGCAGCACTGAGACTATAAACTCTTACCTCCTAGAAAAAAAGAAATTCTGAAGAAATGCCGTTTATTGCTATCTTCACATTCAAGGATGCTGTGGAGCAGCAGCTGATAGTGGCAACATCCAAAGCAATCAAACATCTGGAATGTATGTCAATGCAGTAGACAAAATATTTACATGGAAATCAGACACTGAAGAATAAGTACTATGTTGGTAATTTCTATGTATAGGAAATAGCAGCTTTGAGGGCTGTTAGCTTCTTGTGGAGCTTAGCAGTCCCACAGAATAGCTTGCTCACTCCCTCACAGAGAGATGTGGGATAGTCAGAGGTATGAAGCGAAAAAACTTATTGGTTTCTATAAAAACAGTTTCACAGAAAGTGGAAAAATTCTGTGAATAAAGAAAAACAAGGAATTCATTTACTCTGTCACATGGTACTCGGCTATTTTCTGGAAAGGAGAGATTCATTGCATATAGCATATAGCTGTTACTTGGCAACAAAAACTCCATAATTTTGAACATTTTCTTGAGAGAAAATACCTGGTAAAATGAGAAAGAAGAAAGGCAGAGATGTTTATTGCTTCTGCACAAAGAGAGCAAGCAAGTTATCCCACATAAATCTGGCATTGCCTGGGTTGAGATGCTCTCATTGCCCATTAAGATTCCACAGCCTGTTCAACTATAAGGGAAGATGGTGTTTCATGGGTCTCTTCCCAGAGTTTCCTGAATTTCCTGAAACAATTTCCCGGAATATCCTAAAGATAGAACAATAGAATTGTTTAGGATGGAAAATACCTGTAAAATTACCAAGTAAAACCACTAACCCAGCACTGCCAAGTCCACCACTAAACTAAGTCCTTCAGCACTGCATCTATATGTCTTTAAATACCACCAGAGATGGTGACTCCACCACTTCCTCAGGCAACCTTTTTCAGTGTTTGACAACCCTTTCAGGGGAGGAATTTTTCCTAATACCCTATGTAAACTTCCCCTGGTGCAACTTAAGACCATTTCTTCTTGTCTTATCACATGTGACTTGGGAGAAGAGATTAACCCCGACATTATTACGCTCTCCTCTCAGATAGTTTAGAGACCAACCTGCTAGCCACTTTACTACTGTTACAGGCCTGGTGCCACGGGTAAACTTGCTAGCTTATGTTTAGTTGCTGTTGACAAGCATCCACAGGTCCCTTTTCACCAGGCTCCTTTCCAGCTGCTCCGCCCCTGCCTGCAGCACTGCAGGGGTTGTGACGCCTAAATATTTGTAAAGCTTTAAAGGGTGAACACCTTGGGAACAATCTAATAGAAGATTGCAGCCATGTCTATAGTAGAAAGTCAGCTCTTTACTCCTACAGGGCAAGCAATGTGGACTAATTAGTGTGGAGAAACATAAATTTGAAAATTCAGCAGTGGCTTAGGTGGATATAGGTGCACTTCTTTGATACAATCACACTGTAATTAATTTTGAGCAGCACGAAAAGTTTTGCCAGGGAAGGTCCACAGAGTTTTGTTACAAAAAGCATCATGACCATACTAATAACATAAGAAAAATATTAGTACTACATTAATTATTACTCAGGATTTATATTAAAATGTACTGGATACTTCCATTGTTAGTTACTTTACTATAATCATGTGTAGTCTCACAATCACAATGTGTGTCTCAGTCAGGAGAGACTACTCTGTGTTATGTGAGACTGTTAAAATCATTTATATTGTTGTTGAGCATACTTTTCTGTCATCAAAAGCTTTTTGATGTAACCTGGTGTGTGATCATGAAATCTCAGAAAGTTCTACAGATATCAGCCTTTATTTTCCTCCATTACTCTTCCCACATGATACAAAAGGTCATGCAGAACATTAAGTTTTTGCATGACTGGGCAGGATACTAGGGATTTCTGAATGCAGAAGCTACTAAAACTGCATCTGCATTGCTATGTAGAACTACTCCAAGTCTCCCTGAGGGGAAGTCTAGATGTGCCCCAGGAGATGGAATCCACAAGAATATTCCCAGAGGGCAGCACAGGCATGGCCATACCAGCCATAGCTGATCCTGCTCATTTCCTGCAGAAGGTCTCTGCCATTCTGTCAGCAGACTGTAGCTTCACACAACCCTGCCTTCCTTCACAATGCTCAAAGCACACAATGCAACCTTCAATCCCTTGATGTGCAAACATGACTTCTACAGGCTGCCAAAAAAGCCCTCACATTAATTCAGCCATGCTAAAGGAAAGAAATGCCTACAAGAGCACATGAAGCCTTGAAGGAGACATGGGATATGTGATGCCATGTCTCACGGAAATGGCTGTTTTATTTAAAGGATGTAGACACATTTTAAGCATAGCTCAAATCCACAGGACAGTGACTGCAGCTGTCAGTGTAATACACTGTGGTTCAGCAAGCCATTCTTTCCACGTGAGGCTGTGAAGTGGATGACATCGTGCACCTCAGCACAATAAGCCAGCAATCTCCAGAAAAGCTGGTGGGGAAAGTGCTGAAAACAAATTTTAATGCTTGGGGAGTAAAATTTGATAAAATGGATTGCATATATTGACATCCAGTAAATTCTTGAAGTCCTGAATATTTCTCAAATGAAGGAAATCACAGGATGTTACAGAGATAAAAAATGTAGCAAAAGTAATAATATTTCCAGACTGATATTTTATCATACCTTTTTGAAAATTTTCAATACTTCTAAGCTCCAAAAGCTAATTAAAGCACCATCAATAAAAATACTTCTATGTATCTGTGCAATCTTGACGGAAAAGTGTCGGTTTCTGATCTGAGCTGCCAACCCAAAAGCTCTGGTGTTCTCTAACATATCTCCAGAGCTAAAATTTTGTAAGTAGCAAAATAAAGTAATTAGACTTAAAAATATACTGTGTTTTTATATTCCATACACTATTGTTTTTCACCATCTATATTGGATAAATAGTGACAGGTATCAAATATAGATATTTGTTTAGATGCAAGAGTTGATTCTTTATCTCTATGCTAAGTTCTGCCCAGAGATACTTAGGGAAGAACAAGCAACCAGCAGATAAAGACTTGGAATAACTGGGCAACACTCAGCCTAGTAGAGCAGGATATTAGAAAGCTTCTGGGGTGATGAGACAAATTAATCCATACCAAGAATCTGAGCACTTTTGTGCCATTACTTGTTTAAGCTCAAGAAAGGTTCAGAGTTGCAAAGTGGAAATTGCAGTAGCATAGCTAGAATCAGAAAAAGGCAATAGATATATGTATGTTATATATGTATATAAGGCAACCTAAATACCCAGCCATCTCGTGAAATAATTTAATTCTTTAAGAATAAAAACAAGAAAAGAGACATTTTGCTACAAATATGTAAGAAGCAATGTATGTCAGGGGAACTTACTGTTGCTGCCTTTCACAATCAGACAAATCACACAACTTATTGCTGTCCCTTCAGCTGAATTTGGCCTTGCATAGTAGTCCTCATATTTGTACTGTCTGTACTAATGAGTACTAGCTCCTTCTTAAGTATAAGCAGATTTATAATTGCAGGCCCCAGTATGCCATTTCAACAGCTTGCAAATGACTTGTGTCACAGGGTGAAATTGCTGTTCTTACACTACACCTCCCACAGGGAATCAACAGGCTGTTCCCTTGTTGCAGGATTCAGGGAACCAACTAATCTGCAGGTTTTAAATACTCCATCAGGTAACACCACACCACATCTAGAGAGTATCTTTAGGTGCTGTCTGGTTGACAGGTGTGCGCGTGGTGGTATGGCACTTGGCTGGGGCACGACACAACCCCCAGGCTCCCAGAGAACCAAGCAGCCGCCGCAGGATCAGTGTAGAAAGGAGCAAAGAGGGCCTTGCCTTCCAGTCCGAGAAAATCCTTTATTAAAGCAATATAAATCATAATATAACTCAAACACAGAGCAAGGGCACAGACCCAGACAAAGGCAGAGCAGTGGGTTTTGAGAAGCAGAATCTGGGTGGAGTTTAGGGTCAAGGGGCCAACAGGGAGGAGACCGGGGAGGGATACAAGTTGGGGTTTACACAGCACAAACCAATGGGGAGGCTAATGGGAGGAGGTTAATATAAACAAACCAATGGGGCCTCCAAGAATAGGGGATTCTCCAAGGGGCCGGTCCAGGCAGGGGCTGGTACCAGGAAGAATTGACAGAGAACATTCAGCAATAAGGGGCAGGTATCAGGGAAGACTGACAGCTTAATGGATGTGTACAACTAAGCCTAAACTAACAACCCAAGGAGGGGGGAAAGGAAGAAGCCATCAGGGATTAAAACAAAATTATATATCACTACAGACAGGAGGATTATTGGTTAGTCTCATTGGTTAGTCTCTCTCACTGTTCACATAAGTGGAAAATGCCAATAACCCAACAGGGAAAGCCAATAGGCTTTCAAACAATTTCCTCTAAGCCTCTTTGTACTGCACTCAGTGTTCATGTGTTTAAATTTCTTTTCAGAACATGGTGCTTCACTGTTGAGTACAGACTGTGTCACCATTTCTTAACTAATACATTAGTTAGTAGCAACCTAAACATTTCACTTGTAATTCTTGAGCAATAGATTTTTCCTCCAAAACAGAATTATTATTTACTCTACTAACCCATTTCTCTTGTTTGATAAGGAGTGTATCACAAAGACTGTTAAATCTGTATGGATTTCTCCTCAGACTCTTGTCTTTCCTCTCTTGCCTTTCATTGACAAGTCTGCCCATTCTTTTTTTTCAGAATTTTTTATTAATCAATATTTTGACTTATGGCATCTGTCACTGAGAGTGATGCTACATAGTGGCACAATATGGGATTTCTCCAGCTAAAATATTTTCTGCATATACTTGTCCCTTTGCTTGCTTATTTCACAGCAAGCATAGCTTTCTCACTAAACTTCATCAGGCACATGCCAGTTGACAATGGAAAATTCACGTGTCTTGGGGTGACTTTGATACTGTCTCCCCTATTGTCTGCTTTTATGCCCAGAAATGGGTCCTATAACTTCAAGTTAAGCCCTTAAGTTAGTTAAGTTAGGGGGAAAGGGGGAAGCTGGGGGAATTCTTTCAGCAGTCTGTGTTCGAACACATGTACTCTTCTGCTCTCTCTGTTTTTTTTCCTCAGCAGAGAGAGGGACAGTTAAATTCTTTGCTTGTAGCTAGCTTCTTTTTGTTAGCCAAGGCAAGTTTTTCCCAGGACTGTGGCTTCTTTTTCTGGAACTGCTCAGCTTTGCTTGGTCCGAGCAGCAGCACACAGCTGGGAGCCACAGGCCGTGGCCCAGCGGGGGAAGCTGCAGGGACGCCGCACCTGGCTCCAGACCACGGGAGAGGCCCAGCAGGATTCTGGATGCACCCTTTCTCCATAGTGAGAAGGTGTCGCGGTCTGGTTCAGTGGTAAAGGTGCCACGACCTTCCTTGCTAGAAGCATCTTTAAAACGATACCCAGATCAACAGAGGCACAAGCACTCTCAGGCAGAAAGCAATTTAGATCTTTGTGCACCCCCAGGTGCAAAGTGAGTTCGCTCTGTGGTGCACTGTCAAGTGCAAAGTAATTTGCTCTCTAGTGCATTCTCAAGTGAGGAGTGATTTGCTCTTTGAGGAGCTGCCTGAGCAGCAGAGCCACATTTGTCCCCCTGGGTGATGCAGGAAGAAAAGAAGTGAGAAGGGGTCTTTCCAGTTTCCAGGAAAGCTTCTTTATTCCACAGGTCAGGAGCAGAAAGGAGCCAGAGAGCCCAAGGCACTTAGGATTATATAGGGTAGCTAGAGGTGGGGTTTCAAAATTTAGCCAGTGGGGAGAGGAATTGGGAAAAGGACCAGTTAGGGGAAGGCTGCAAAACGGACCAATTGGCTGGGTAAAAAAGAACCAATGGGGTATAACTGATTAACACATTTCTCCACCATAACATTAGAGAGCTGTTTGCCAGGGTTTCTGCTTTAGGGGGTTGTATTTATATTCTGTCTGGCCAAACTGCTCTCTTTCTAAGGAAGCATGTTTATATTAGTGTCTAGTTTCTCTCCAGGAGAGTGTGTTTGTATTAACACTGTCTGACTTCGCAGCCTCCACAAGAAGGTTCAAATATTAGCAGTTAGTCCTTTTTTCCCTGTGCCTGTGTGCACTCTGCTTGTTAAATAAACAGGTTTTTTCACCTTCCACCAACAAATTCCTTTTGTAGCTGAGGTGGGGGAGGGAGTGCTGAAACCTGCTTCTTTAGAGGAGATGTCATTTCAGGACATTTCCTCTGAACTTGTCTCAAACCAAGATATCATTTAACACTTGGATCAGGAGTATGGCCTGAAATCTTCAAGTGTGAATCAGAGCTACATGATGGAATTTCTTGCACTCCTTCATGCATGCACATTTCTGATCAAAGAACTAGTAACAGCAAACACTGACATTTGAACTGCAGTATAACATACAAATATACTACATTCTTACCCTTTGTCTTCTTTAGAGTTATTTTTCATGCTTTGAATATCTTTCAGATCAAGTTAGAATGAATCTATTGCCATTCTTTTCACAACCAGGTCCACTTCTTTCACAAGGGACCTGGGATAACTTCCTTTACAAAAAATCTTACAATAAGAAATTTGCTTCAAATTTATCAGAATGCAGCTAACCATAAGACACAGTAGTTAGAGAAACAGTATTTGTTAGCAGGCCTCACTGAATGCTCACTGTAAACATTTCTACATTAAACTAACCTCAGAATTTGGGTTTTTTTTCCTCTGCACATTCTGGCACTAAGCTAGAGGACCTTTAGACACTTACTTGCTGCCATAAATCTGTTACATCTCTAATTTAGACACTTCATATCTGTGCAAGTGCTTCTACAATTATATGTATGGACTGTCTGCTAGAAGAGCTGAAGGACCTGTACTTCCTGTTTTGTTTGTCTTGGTTTTTTTCCAATATCCAAAATAGAGAATAGTGTGTTTCAGAGTAAAGGTTTAATCTTGTTCTGACTTTGGCAAAGAGGAAATAAATTTTCTGTTTAAATCAACATAAAGAAATGCACTCCTCCACCTAGTTCCTATGCATACACAACAATGGCTTGAGGTGTCCATTACTGCTCAAGAAAAATGCTGTGTGTATCAAAACATTAGCAAAAGTAACAG
The DNA here is from genome assembly GCA_013397195.1 of Hylia prasina. Lineage (NCBI taxonomy): Eukaryota > Metazoa > Chordata > Aves > Passeriformes > Sylviidae > Hylia > Hylia prasina. Next base: position 14,175 of record VYXD01000338.1, on the reverse strand, counting down.
CGCCAGTAACAATTAAAAACAAAAGGCATATTTCAGGGGAAACAAAACAGAGAATGCCATTTTGTCACTATGAGTCCTTGACTCATCCACACCTGGAAAGTGTTCAAACAAGAGCAATGGGGATAATCACTGTCATAGGGCAGTGAGAGTTCAGTTCCTTATCAGCCCTTCCTCCACAAAGCCTCAGGACATTAAATAAAACATAAGGAAGTGATTCCTCATGTAGCAGGTAGAAGGATATGAAATGCATTGTCTTCAGAAACTTTTAAGGCTAATGACTTCAGTTACCCATATTTTTTTTACAGACCAGAACCACTGGAGATTGCATTTTAATAGCAATCTTCAAGTTTCTGGCTTACCTTTTGCACCGTGATAATGAGAATACAAATAGCAATGATCGGAAGACTCATTTGATCCATTAGATGTTGCTAAGCACCCATACTGTGGGGCTGATAAACATCCTGCCTCCAAGAAAATTGTTGAAATAATTAGAGTAACTGGTGGAATAGATGTACCCAGTAATGATTTGAATAAGTAAGCAAAAGTAGCCTCCAACACCCATTGCTTCAAAGCAAAACAAGGACAGTGGATTGCTATAGAAATTGTAAATCATATATATTGAACTTTTTGCAGTGACAGGCTTATATAACATGTACAAAATAGGTCTTAATAATGCTACATATTTTTACAAGTAAATCAGACTCCATGGCCATTTCAATAAATGACAGGTAAATATCACTATCACTAGGCAAATTTTTAGTGGTGCCCAGGCATCTTCCTTTTTACTAGAATCCTGTTTCATCTTTATATTTTAAACAAAAAATATTCAACAGAAAAGATCCATAGCAATGATTACTGAAAGGCAGTACTCCAGGTCTGCCTGCTGAAACAGGTCATGCTGTGTATATGTCTATACAAAAATCCAAACAGCTGAGTTCTGGGTATTTTCAGAATATGTGTGAATTTGTTTCAAAACAGGGGTCATAAGATAGTTTTAAATGGTCAGATGACTTCTGTTCCCTTCAGAGAATACATAGGGATGGAGCTGCTGTGCAAGGTACATGCTAGAACAAACTAAGAAGAAAATAGCAATTACAACAACAACCAGAAAAACTCCTGAACTGAAGGAGAAAAGATGAGTCAGAAGTTCAAGTCCAAATGCTGCAGACATTTACATTCTCATTTACCTGCTGCTTGAAAGAGACCATTTATGTTGTATATTTTTCTGTTTGGCAGATAGAATGAGTTTTCTCCAAAGAAAGAGAATAGGGAAAATTTGTATAGCCGGCATACGGATTCTTACTAGACTGCATTAGGACCTGGTAATTTCCTAATACCTCTTCTCTGAGATTAATAGAATAGATCTGTCAGGTTTATTGTTGAGAGTCATGCTTAGATACATACATCCAAAAATAAAATTATGCTGGAATTCTTAAATTTCATCTGCTTTATGACTATAAAAAATTTTGATTTCTATATTTTTACCTAAAACCTGTTATCTCTTAACTGCCATGTGGTGGCAGCTACAGTGTCTCTACTAGTTGAAGACTAGAAGTTCTTCCAGTGAGGAAAGGTCTGAATTTTAAGTTGGTGATCAAAATTAAAAGAAAGAAAATCTCTTTATAAATTATAACTAGATTGATAGTGCAGAGTGCTTATGACATTTTAATCCAGCAAAAGTGGATTTTATAACTGATTTAGATTTAGTATGTCTAGACTAAATTTAAACTTCATTAAAAAAAGACAAGTATTCAATCAAAATAAGAAGATCATTTTAATTTTTCTTAAACTCCCTAGCAGAAAAGCCTAGAAGAGAAATTATATACGATCTTAATATATATGTAGAGCAGGTTTACAGGTTGTTAGGTATCAGATAAGCTCAGGATGAAGCAGAAATACATCTCTGTGATTAAATTATATCAAAAGATCATTATACAAAAACTCATTTCATCTGGAGCAATGATTACTTAGTCAACTATTACCCTGTATGCACATGCTCCATTGATTTCAGTTGAAGAACTGCAGCAAGACAAAAGGAAAGACATTTGGTGTTGGAAAAACAGTATGTAAAATTCACTGAAGTGAATGTTGACTAAATGTTGTGGTTAGACTGTCTACCTGACAAAAGTTTTATATTGGTTGGATTTACATGCTCAAGTAACTGCTCCTCAAGGGGCATATTGTAAAAGGATGCTGGTCTTGTCAAAGGGTAGAATTTGTTTTCACATGAGGGAGTAACGAGGGCAGTTACAGTAAGGTTACTTTCAAATTAATAATATACAATTTAAATGACTGATAAATTTTCTGCTGTATTTGCTGCTGGTTCTGTAAAGTGACATTAAAATACAGGGAGAAGTTTTCGGTATTAAATACTGTAGTCTGAAAAACTAAAAAAAAAAAAAGAAGGAGGAAAACCCAGAAGTATTTGAAGCCCTTTTAAAAATAGCTTCAACTCTGTATCTTCAATAGATTTTTTTGTATTTTTCCCCCTCTTTCTTTTCTAAAATGGGTGACCCTATTATTATTATACAGTAGTAAATAAAAAATAAATGCAATGTTTTCATTCTTTCCCAGTAAAAACATACTGTGAGAAAAAACTACTCTGTCACATATTTTGTTCTCCTTTTATTTTCTTCATCTTCAGTGGTAGTTCAATCCCAACTGATTTTCTCACTCATTTTTTAAGAAGTGGGAAAAAAAATCTAGATTGTGCCAATTTTATTAAGACATTTGTATAATATAATTCTACCTTCTAAGAAGCAAAATATTAAAAACAAAGACACAGCAGGAGTTTAGATGCAAAAGTGGAAAAAAAGATAATTGGTTCTACGAAGGTATATATGTAGATTATTACCTACATAGATTATATAGGTTATTATATGATAGCCATNAAAAGAATGGTGGGCTGGTTTTCAGCGGGCATTTGTCCCATTAGCATTTAGTTCTCATTAAGAAGCAAATCACAGGAACATATATGGCAAGGGAGCACTGGCCAACTGTTTTCCTTTGTGATAAATGGCTCTGTATAAAAATAATGACATGTCTCTCACAGTCCAGAATTTCAAATGTACATGGTGTCCTCTGGAAGACATGCACAAGAATACTGTCCAGAGCAAAAGAGTGATTTCAAGAGATTACTTGGCTGGGTGGTGTACCTGCTGCCATGGAACACAATAATCGAGGACATACTGCAAGAACCAATGTTCGGAGACCAGAATTTGTTAACCTGTTCTGAATATTAGGTTTTTCAGAAAAGACAGGGAAACCTGGCTTTCCTGGAGTAAGAATAGGAGGAATAGGAAGTCTGGGACAAAGTATAGGCAGAGATTCAACGTAATTTATGTATTGTTTTGTTTTATCACCTTGCTTCCTATCAAAAAAATTGTGGGAGAGTTGGTACAGTCTCCATGTGCTGAAAAGACAGTTTTGTTTCTGCTGAAAATTCAAGTAACTCCCACTCTACAGACATGTTACTGTTTAATACATTTCTTCAGCTGACCTCTTCCTAGACTCCATGAAGAGTATATATTCTCACATAAATGTAATATCTTATTCCTCTCTTTCCTTAAAAGATGCTGTATGTGACATTTTACCAACTTACCAGAAGAAGTTCAGGCAGATGTTTGAACTTCTGTTCTTACAGTGTCTGAATAATACAGAGTGTGCCTTATGCCTTATGGCCTTACCTGTGGAATACTTCTTACTCTAATATGCTGGTAAGACATGGCTGTAAAAATGAAACCGTTCTTAAAAAACCTACAGTAGAAAACAGAATTTGTTACAGCATTTTTAGAGCATAATATCCAAATTTATTAATTAATGTTAACAGCTATCATATAGTTAAGATTTTTCACCCAGTGTTATTTATAAGACATTTAACTTACAATCTTGCCCTTGATGAGTCAATTGGAGTTTCTTTATGTATTTCATTAAAGGCAAAATGTTTTTAATTTTACCAATAGGTTTCTAAAAGACCACAAAGGGAACAAAAAAACAGCCTGTCTTGTCTCGCTTCTTCTACTCAGTTCAAGAAAGTTGTTAAGTATAATTATTCCTCTATACATGAAGTTTTTCTCTATTAGGCTCTTCAGCATTCAGCTATCCCCCCCATTCTATGCAACATCAGCATGGTAAAAAATATCGGTGGAAACACAGACCATAGTGCCATTAGAAAACAGATGTGTCCAGCTCTATGCAAGTTCTAAAAAATGCAAAATTTGTAACATTTTTATGAAAATCAGAATCTTTAGACAGCTGTGGACTAAATCTGGATCTCAGGGAAGGCTAATAAAAATTAAAGCCTTAAGTGCCAAGATCATCCTGGCACATTCATAGTCCAAAATAGCATTTCCTGAAAATGGCTTTAGGCATTTTTCTATAAAAGGTGGAATAGACCACTTATAAAATTACATAACTTCTAGAATACTTCTTCTGTAATTTAAACTTCCTCTCTCAGTGAATTACTGATGGCTAAGAAGAAGAAGGAAGTCATTGCAGGAGTGATACATACTTTGTAGTCTTTTCCATCAAATAGTAGTTTTGATGGATTCAGGCTTCATTAGTCCGGGGACAGAAACTTTTGTGATTTTTTTTTTTTAATTAAGCAACAAGTTCTTGCTTTTGGCATGCAGGTGTCCCTCGTAAGAGAATGGTCCCACTTCTAAAGATAGGAACTCTGCTGAATATATCTATGCAGTTGTAAAACTTTAAGGTTCATCTACTTGCACATTTTGTCAGGAACTGATTATCTATTGCTGCTGTTCTCTGAAACATGGCTTTAAAATATAACCAAATTTCCATTTTATTTTGATGTTCATTACTACCCTCATTGTAGCTATTCTTCAGGCTTGTAATTTATTTAATGTCAGCCCTGATATACTGTTACCTCTATATTTCCAACTCTTGCATTTTTAGTGATAACTCCTACTTATGACGATTCCTTTTTTGATCTAAAGCCCCAGTTCTCTAGGGTAGTTGTGCCCCGCTCACTCAGCTGCAATCTAGCAGTTATAAATTGGATGTATAAGAAAAGAAACAAAGATACAAGATTTCTAAGGCAAACTCGCTCACTATTACATTGATCTAATTCTAAACAAATTTACCAGACAATAATCTATGTCCTAATCTTTATGACTCAACAACATGGCTGTTGCACTACATGGAAAGACAAAAGTGCACCTCAGTTCCCACTATAAAGGTTATTTTGTTTCAGAATAAACACTAGAGCTTCTTGATGTGGAGGAATCCATAGACTGTGTTTGTCTTCTTTTGGATTAATTTAAGATTTGAGATGTCAGAGTATGTGTTTAAGAGCAAAAAGCAGTCATTTTTTAACCACTGGTGGGAAAGTAATATGTCAGTGAGGAAAGAAGTATTGCATTAATCAAGCAGAGTTTGACCAATAAATCTTCACCAGATGTAAATGGTATTTGAAAAATTTAATACTAAATTTAAATGTAGTTGTAAATTGCTACCACAAGAACAGTTCAAATATCAACTCAAAAATGAGCAGTGGAAGAACAACAACTTCAGGGACATCAAGCAGAAATTTAATTTGCTCACAATGTTTAGCTGAAAAGCTTTTGTAGTGACATTGTGTCTGTTTGGAAATCTAAAGGATATAATTTAGCTAATTTCTCACAGCAAAAGTAAAAGTAGCTAGACCTCATCTCAATGTTCACTGCAAGATTCCAATTTTTGGAAAGAAAAATGTATTTAAACAGAAGAGTGAACCCTAATGAAGTTTCATGTTTTCAACCCAGGGGAAAAAATTGACATTAAAATTCTACAGCAATTCTACAATCTGTTTCATTTTATTTTAATAGATGACTCTAGAGGTTATTGAAAAACATGCAATACATTTAAGAAAGCATTTCAGATGAGATCCACAAATGTTTGAACTCTATTTTTGCCTGCTGTGGTTTTATTTTCTGTTTACTGAACATTTACATTTTTAGAGTTATCCTAAAGAGAGGTTACAATTCTGAGTTCAATGCAAGGAAGTAAAGAGTACAAGATATTCCATGATATTCCTTTTTTAGTTTTTTGACTGCAAGTCAATGGTTGTATTTTGGCCAACACTGCAAGAACACAGCCAAAACCCTTTCAGAGAGAGAAAAGTTATACCAAGCTTTAGAAACTGAAGGAAAGGCAAAACCATCAGTAGATCACAAAGAAGTTCTTCAAGAGACCTGTGCCCAAGTAACACACAGTATGGGTCAAGAAAACAAATCACAAACTCATTCTAAATGGTTTCAGGTATTAGACATGCACCAAAAAATGTTTAAAGGCTTCCAAAAATATTTAGAAATACCAAAAATGAAAGAGTGTGATTTTGACTCTGTTTAATGACCAAAACCTCTGAAACGTCATTCTTCTACTCATTTTCTGATGGAATCAGCCTTTTTTTCTGGGGACAAAAAGTTTATGTCTTTGTAAAAAAAGATCCAGTTGATGACATTTTAAATAAGCTGTTGCTTTGGTATTTCCTAGGGAAGACTGTAAATATCACTTTAACCTTTTCCTTATTTTTTTGTGTGTTCTTCATATTCCCTCACTCACATACAGCAGTTTGCCTTTTAGCTAACTTCTTCCTGGTCAGAACACAGAAATGAAACTCCCAAGTGGAGTTCAAAATGTCAAGAAAATCAGCAAAAGCAGAATTCCTCCTCCTGTCTGAGAGCTACATTTTCCTTCAGGTTTTTTATTTCCGTGCTTATCCTTTTTAAAATAAAATAGCATCTTTATTCAAAGCATCTGGTTTTGATATATTTTGATACAATCAGAACTTAAACTGATATTGTCATAAATGGATCAATTAAATAAAAAAAACCTACTGGCTGGTGTTTTTCAGATCACAAACAGTAGCTAGTAGGTAGTTTTAAAAATATACATTTTTATGTATATTTAAAAAACATACCATTAAATTCTATTACCAAGTACAATTACTTTATGTTTGACCAGAGTGATATTTTCAATTGTATAAAGCCTTTTAACTGAAGATTTCAATACACCAATTATAATCTCTGTTTTGACACTGAAGTCAGAAAGGCAAAATGGCAGCTCTCGGGTTTCTTTTGGGCTGCACTGCAATGACCCCAGGATACTAGAAAAAGTCTTTTCCCAAGCCCCATGATACCAAAGAAGAAGTCGAGATTTGTCAACTCTGTTTTTCAAGGTTGTTTATTCTTTCTTATCTAGTACATTCTTTCTTTTGCCCTGCTTGGGTTCTTGGACTGCTCAGGTCACTGCAGAATGTCCGACTCCCCGACCTTGGGGCGGCGTTAACTCTTTATACTAAGAACTACATGTACTATATTTACAATAAAATACCAATACCTATCACCTATGTTAGCCAGTCTGTTTCTACTCTAAACCAATCCAAAAGTGCCACCATCACAGCAGAAGATGGAGACGAAGAAGAAGAAAAAGAACTCAGGGCACCGCCCCAAATCCTCCATCTTGTCCTCATTCACCTCCATTCTAAAAACCCAAACCTACAGATTTTTTCACCCTGTGATGAACTGCACCACTGCGTTTCACGCCTTTGTGACTTGCAATTCCTCTCTTAGTGTTGGAAGCTTTTCCCATGGACTGACCTCAAAGCCAGTGTCTTCCTGGGCTCTGTGCCAGGGTCTCCAACCCCCCTGTACAAATCCCAGACCCCCCTGTACAGGTCCCAAACCCCCCCTGTACAGGTATTAAACCTTCTTGCTCAGGTCGCAGACATCTCTGCCAAGGTCCCTGACCTTCCAGGGCGACCAAAGGGATGCCCTGGACTCCAACAGGCAGCAGCACAGATGAGAATAGAAGTCAAACTTCTTAGTCATCGTCACTTAATATCACTGAATGTAGCTTTTACAAGATACTTCAAAGCTACATCAAAGTTTCTGAATTAACTTCAATTTTGCTAGTTTTTGAAAGTATTCGAGGCTAAATCCCTTCAGATCTGGACAGTCAAATTAATATCTGGTATTAGTCTTTCTTATTCTAAAAACAGTGAAGGACCCCCAGCAATCCTATGGGTATTGTTGTACATCCTGTTCTAAAAATCCTGTAATTGTGGAAGAAATGTTCGGCCTGGTTAGATTCAGTTTAGAGTGAGTCTTCTCCATGCTCCATACTGTGATATCCTCTGGATTTGCAGACACAGTTTCACTACAAAAGCTTCTCAGCTAAACATTATGGTCAAATGAAATTTATGGTCCAACATCTCACCATGATTTGTCTGGAGAGACCTCCAGTCAGCTCTACCAACCCTGAGTGGCCGCAAAGTGGTTTTCAAACTGGCTCCCAAACTGGTCCTCATACAACAACTGGATTTTCAGATAATGTTAAACAGTGGGTGGCTTCTGCAAAGAAACCCAGGTCTCTGAACAAAAATACCTGTGCTTTTCCAAACACCATGATGACAAGATATANCTGATCTTCCTCTGGAATCCAGTGGAAAGCAGGATTGCCTGGTGTTCTGAGTCTCAGTTTTTATCTAGGTAGGGACCCTGGAGCCCCCAGCCAGAGGGTGGAGCATCTCACAATGGGATGATGTAAATGTGTCATGTCATTGGTGAGCCTTAATGGCCCATTAGCAGAAAATATCCCATTGGAGGGAGGATGGGTGGTGAAAGAGATAAGAAACAGTACCCCACCCAGTTTTAATAGCTGAACCATTATCAGAAAGGCATCCGCCCCCCTTCCCCCAGAGTAACAAAAAATAAAGAAAAAACATTTCCCCAACTGCTTTCAGCAGATGAAAATAGAATACAATTTTTTGCTTCCATAACCCAAGACAGAGGGGCAGCACCATTCAACCAGAGGAAAGAAACCCTCATTGCAAGGGCCATGCTCATGCCTCAGATTTCATGTTTTCTTCCTCAAGCTGTCACCAGATCAGATCACCTCACAGATAGGATGAGAAGACAGGGGATTAATTAATATGACAAGCAGTAAAAGCACAAGTGGGAAGAAAATGTGTTTTATTCCTCACGCTAATGACTGAAAAAAACTCTTAATGACTTCATGTCATTAACAGAGGCAATCAAAATTCGAGTGTCCATTCACAACTAAAATGATCTTTATCTAATAAATAAGTATTTTAATTCACTTAAGACTCTAATTCCCCCCCCAACTTAAAATTTGCCAATGAATCTGTACTGATGTCTTCTGATCCTCTCAACAAATATATTCCAACAATTTGGGCTGCTTCCATCAATCCTTTTTTAGTTATTTGATGACATACTCTTGGATTTGGCTCTCACAAATGTTGATGTATACACTTTTTTCCCTCCTATGAAAAATTTCAGATTTAATCCAAGAAACTTCACCAAAACTTTGATTTATATTGCTTTAATTTACTTCAATTTATAAATTCACCCTAGTATTTTTGTTTTCTCACATCTCCTACTTCTAACTAAACCGGCTTCAGCATGCATAGCAAGGGGAAGACTCCTGTAGCCTGAGACTAAAACATAGGATTTTGGTGCATATAGCTATTCTTTTGATCCAGAGCCACTTTCATTTATGTATTGATTTTATAATATTAATCCCTCATATAGTAGTAACAGTGACAGTGGAATTAAACTTTGTGACTGGAAAATGGTCCCCTGCTTTGAAAATAAATGTCTAATCTTCACCTAAGTATTCTTTCATATAACATCATTTACAGTGCCTCAAAATTTAACTTACTGTTGGACACCATTATCTGTTCACTGATCAATTCCACCTTCATCATTCCTCATTTGTGTCAAATAGAACTGACATCAGCAAAAAACTCAGCAGGAGGCCAAACTGTCTTTTATTGTTATTTACTGCTGGTCATTTCTTAAAACACCAATAAATTGTAACTATTTTAGTTACAAAAGTGCTGCCAATGTTTCTTGACTGGAACATGCAACAAGATTTCATTCTCCTCAATAATCTAGTTTGGGGAAGAAAAAAAACTAAATTAAAAAAATAAAAGACAAATTACTATTGCAGGTGTATCTCTCAAAAAGGTGACAACAAAGGTGTGAAAAGCAAGGTGAAAATATTTCAAATAAATTTATCACAGAGAAGATAATCTGCCCTAACATAAACTCTAACATTTCTTGTGAAAATTATTTCATTGGTTGGGATTATTTCTTTTAACTCTGTCATGTCCCACAGGAAGGAATTAAGAGGAGTTATTTTAAAAATAGATGGTGTGGAATGAAATTAAGTCAACAGAGACAAACATTGTATCTGAGAACCATTTACTAGTAACAAAAGAAAATTAAATTAAAACCACTTACCCTACTAAAGAAGGCTAGAAAAGACAGAGCAGGAGGAGGGGAAATGGAAAAGGAATTGGGAGCACTTGCACGCATGAGAGAGAGAGCAGAGAGACGAGAAAAAGCTGCTTCTAGTCCCTCCTCCAAGCAGCACATCTGCACCCCTCCCCCACACTCCTCTGACAACCAGTGTTGAGACAAATCAAAACTAAATTGGCTCCTCACAAACCCATCAGGTATTTTCACAGAATTCATAGGTTTGTGTATGTTGTGAATCAGTGTGCATTAAAAATTGTGAGCTTTTTAGCCAATGTAAGTTCCTATGAGCAGTCTCTGATAGCTCAAGAGGAGCTCAGCCCAGGTGCTGTTCATCAAGACTGAGGCCTAAACAAGCATTTCTCAGATAGCAGTGCTGCCCAAGGAAGGCAGATATGCAGGATATGTACCAACCCAATGTAACTCTTAACAAAAAAGAAAACAGCTTCCAGATGCAGAAATTCAGGAACTATTTTTCTTCAATTTGTCTAACTATTGCATGCTTTAAGGTGCCAGGAACTATTTATGTCAACTTATTATCTGAAATTATGGTGATAGTTCCTCATTCCGAGCCCAGAAATACACTACCCAACATAATTTTGTTATAGGCTAGTTCCATAACTGTACAAATTGATTTTTTTTTTGTTTTGTGTACAGTTATTTAGAGGAATTATCTGACATAATTTGATTATTTCTCTGTATTACTTTGATTTCCCTATGCATTCAATGTCTCCACATTGTTGAGTTCTCAGGACATGAATTGGAGAGCCACCAGTGAATTTGCTCTTTGCCTATGCATTATTATTTTGTGTAAGGGTTAGGAGGCATGTGCTGTTCGAAGCAACTGAGAACTCTAATTATGAGAGAAGGAGGTTGAGAGGTGTTCTCATTGTTCTCTGCAGCTTCTTGGGAAGTGGAGAGGGAAGTGCTGAACCCTTTTCCCTGGGATCCAGTGACAAGACATGTAGGAATGACTCAGAGCTGCATCAGGAGAGGTGAAGTCTTCCATTAGGAAGCATTTCTTTACTGAGAGGGTTTAGGGATCTAAAACAACAGTACCTAAACTTTGAAATTAAGCAGCATGAAAATGCCTGCTCAGCTAGCTGCTGCTCGTCCAGTGACAGATCAGTGTTACACAGTGGTGGTCCCTGTCTTTTAAGGAGTCCTTCCCTTGACATAAACAGAAGCATATAAGTTTATTCTGTGCAGAGCAGTAGGGAAAATGTGCTCTACACCCACATCCAGTCAAGAGCCAGAGCAATTAGACATTCATTCTCAGCAGACTCCACAGAACAGTTCATTTTAGCCTAAATCTATGCAAGAAAACTGCAAAAGATTCACTAGTTGTCACATCTATGTTTAAAAATGGGGGAAACAAACAAACAATCAAAAACACAAACAAACTTACTTACCTTGTACTTTTTATACCTTTTCCTCAGATGGAGACCTAGTTATTAAGCTAGTGAATCTGTGTTGCCATCTTGTTAAATGAAGAGGTAATGATTCATTTTAAGCACGACAGCCCAACCTATATGTTTCTCTAATCTGAGCATGAAGACAGGAACACAGTCTGTGAACAAAAGTTTTTCTCTGCAGCCCTTGATTGGAATTATCTATGAGTTGCATCATTCTTTACAATCCCTTTGTGTCTTTCGCAATCCCTTCCAGAGATGTTATGAGCCTACAAAGAGTTGTAAAACTACTGGGAGTTTGGGTAATATTTGTAAAGAAGGAAGATATATAAATTCTTATTTAATGTGCACTTTTAATGCTTACAGCAATTCTGATCCAACAAGGAAAATATTTGTTAATCCCTATCGTAATCATAACACTTCATTTATAAGAACATAAAGGACTCTAAGCATGACACAGAAACTCTTTAAATTCTCAGTTATGTATTGTGCTTATATAAACCTCAGAATACTTTGACAGTTTGTCAAAAATCACTGAGGATGAGAAATAATATTTGTCCTCACCCTCAGATGTACTGCAGTTTTTCTGCTTGGATGTTACTGTCTGACTGCCCCCTGATCCTCACTGCATGCACCATGAAATTTTTATGCAACAGGGCAGCTATTAGTTCTCCTTCACATGAATCCTACACTTTGTATTTTAAAGCAAAGTCCATCAACACAACCTATGTGTGATGCTTCCAGGAAGAGGGTAATGCTGGACTAAGAAAATAAGGGTGACATAGAGATTTATTCCACTTGCAGCCTTTTCCAACAATCTGAAACAAGTCAGAATAATTTTAAATCAGTAATTATTTGTGAGACAGTTTAACATTACCCACAAACAAAGCAACTCTTGCTACAGTAGTATATAAATCCTGTTTAATTTTATCAGACAAAAGGCAGTCCATTAAAAACAATAAAAAGTGTGAGATATATTGAAAAATCCCTTGGAAAGATAACATAAACTTTCTCTTTTTTTCCCAGCTTTTCATCCCACTTTTTCACAGCTTCAGTATTTTCTTCTCATTAAAAAAGACTTCATACGATTTTTTTTTTGGCAAAATTTTATCCCAAGTATAGGCTAAATTCTCAGAATAAAGATTACAATTACATTCTTTAAAAATAACACCCATGTGGTTCATTATGAAGAAGATACAGAATTCATGAATTTGTGAATCAGTGTCAAAAAACCCTAGTTCAACTGTGCTGGTCCTTTTAAAGATTCAGTCAAGCATTCGGGTCAACTTTAAACGTTATGTTTGAAGTTGACCCGAACAGTATTTAGCTAGTCTGTGCTTCCCTCCTTCACCCTAAAAAGAAATATTGGACCTGGATTTCTTCCTATATATATTCTCTTTTGGCTTACTTCTGCCAAGGGATAATTTTTAATGGTTTACTAGATAAGTGAACTAGACAGAGCAGTAGGTTTTCTCAGTCGTTACTGAAATTATGGGAGGATTATCACTAAAGGGAACAAAGGACTTAGCCCTCATTACGCCAAGCTGCACCAAATTTTTAATCACTTATGCAACAGAATGGAATCCAAATACAGGAGTTTATAATGTTTCAGAACAGTATTAAAAGCACCTAAACTAATATTCACTTGAAACCCTACCATATGGGGTTTTAAGCACCAGCTGCTTCCTAAGTCCAGAATTTCGGCCTAGAAGTCAGAAAACATTGTTCTTCTAAAGCTATAATGATGACAGAGATGTTACTGACATTGCCCATCTTTTGTTCAATGCCATAAAGAGGACAGGAAACTAAAACCTAGCTTTGAGTTTGGCAGGAAGGAATTAAACATATGTTTCTCAGTGAACTGTAATATCTGAAAGACTGCTAGCAGCTTCAAGGAGAAACATATCTTACTGCTGCTGTTGGATTTGGGCAAAAGCCAGTACAAAATTCCCTCTGCAACGTTCACTAATTCTTGGGTTCACATCTATTTCAAAGATCAGAGTGATGTAGATAGAGCTAAGTACTCAGATCAGCACACACTGTGAGTTAAAGGTGCTCGTACTTTTTGTAGGTAAAAAAATCTTCCCTTTGTTGTATATTTTTCTTCTTAACATTGCTGGTGGTATGTGTGTGTTATTCCATTGTTTTGTACTTTTTAATAAATTGCTATTCCAACACACAATCTCTCTTTTTTTAGGTCCTTCCATACCAGAACGGGCAGGGAAGAGGAGTGGCTTATTTGCAGTTTATTTCCCTGTTGCTGTTAAAATGAGCACACTGCATCATATTCTGGTTACACATGCAGGACCCTCCTGCTTAAAGAGAAGTGAAGAGTCAGGTCTGATACTGTCTCTTAATAGACAGACCTGAATGCCTTCTCCAGATGAAATACTTAATATTGAGCTTCTTTCATTACAATTAAGCTATTGTTCACACTGCTGCTTTGAAAACAGGATGTTATTTTTGTTCATTCCTTATATATA
>VYXD01000337.1:596122-618673 GCA_013397195.1 Hylia prasina | reverse complement strand
CACTTGTAGGCCATAGTCTTGGCTTGAGTATTGCAAATGAAAACTGATGTAAATCTCCTTCTGCAGATGTGACTTTAGAAGCAGAAGCAAAAATCCGTTTTCCTTTAAGTAAATAAATCCCATTTGCTCACTTTACCCAACCTAATTCATTGAACAGGCCACTCATTATTCTTCTGGAGTAACCTGTTTAGGAGAGGGGAAGAGAGAGAGTAAGTAAAGGCATAGGTGAGGATGAGCTGAGACACCTCTTTCACTGGAGGCAAGATCTGATGTTATGATTCTTCTGTTCTGCTGTTCAGCAGATGTTTATCTGCTAGGTTGAAACAAACTCTGGCCTTCCAGGATATGCACTTCTACTGTGTTATTTTTGCTGTTTTCTGTTCTTGTATCTCACCTAAACTCTGTTACAGCTCAAGTCAATATTATCTTGGGGAATGTAGGGAACACTTGTTTCCTGCTGTTATGCTGCTGCTTTTAATTTAAAGGCTGTAATTTTATTTTTTATGTTTCTTCAGCTTTTCTTGGTGGTGACATGTATCATGTCTGTTATACTTCATTGATGTGATATTTCCGCCCCCACTTCAGTCCTTTTTTCAGTACATGGTAATTGAGGTCCCACCAGTGCCAGCTAGTGTCAAGTCTGTGTCTGGACTATGGCTGTCTTGTCAAATATCCAGAACAGTGTTTATCTAGTCATAAAGTTAACACACATAACCCAGGCAAGGATTTATAAGCTTTCATGGGAGTTAAAAGCTCCTGCTTCCATTCAGGAGCAGTAAAACGAGAGCCCCAGTGCTGGCCCTGATCAATCTTTTCACTCAGTAAAACCTTCCAGCTCCTTTTTTCCCTCACTGTGATGTGCCCTGTGTGTGTCTCCGCAGCTGCAGCATCCAAGTGCTGAGGTGAGGGAGTATGCCTGTGCCAGTATTTCCCAGCTGTTGCAGCAGCAGCACGTCATCCCAGCCTTTGTGCAGAGGGACGTGGTGCGCTGTTTGGGGCCCTTGCTGATGGATCACAGTTTAGCTGTTCGGGAAACAGCTGCCGGTGCTCTCCGGTAAGCACCTGTACTGCACGGGCAGCATGAGGGGGATGGGGGAAACTGGGGGGTTCTGCTGGTGACAGCTGTGAGCTTGAGTGCCAGCCTCTCTTGCTTTAATTCTGGTCTCAGGAACTATGCCCACAGCATACTTTGTCTGTGAGAGAGGGGCTTTTCTTGCTCTGTGATACTTTAATGTCAGGAACAGGCTTTGTGCTAGAAATGTATGACTTTATGAGGAAAGAGAGAGAACTTGAGTGCAGTTTGTGTGGCATTTGGTGCTGTGATGTTTTACTACAGATAATCTTTCAAATTATGCTTGATAAATAAATGAAAACATTTTTTTCCTAACACCGAAGTTATTCTCTTGTGTTAGTGAGGTAGAAGACTAAAGCTAGTGTTTAAGCAAATTGAGTTTAAAACAAAAAGTACCATAACCTTTAGAGAATATCAAAGACATGGGGTTTCTGGAACATTTTTGGAAAGTATTATATCTCATCCAAAGCATTAATTTTTTTTTTTGTTTTCTCCAGAAATCTGAGTGCTTGTGGAGGATTTGATGTCTGTGATGACATGGTGACAAATGACATCATGACACCCCTGGTTGCACTTCTGAAAGAGGTGTGTTTATTTTTTATTTTGATTTTAAACTTGGTCTAGGCATTGAATTGTCCCATATACAAAACCAGTTCTATTATTGTAGCTATTATTACAATAAGATACTTGAAAGATCTTTTAAAAGAATGTTTTGATAGGTTTAGTGATACAAAAGTTATTCCAGAGATTTCTAACCACTACCTTCTGGCTCCTGGCCATGGTGAGGTTTGCTGTCTAGGATGACTTTTGAGTGGAAGGTCTGGAGATTTGGGGTCTGTAATGTCAGTTAAGACAAGTTTGTTCTGTCAGAGAGTGTACAGGTCCTTCATTTATGTTGCAGCATTATTCTAGTGAGGTTTGTCTGGTGAGCAATTTTGTCCAAATGGATGTTTGGATGTACAGCTGGGTAGTTACTGTAGAATAACCTGTACTGAATTTGTATTCTTTGTTTGGTCCAGGTGTTGCACTGCAGTTTGGAAATTGCATTGATTTCTCTTACCTGCTGTCTTTGTATGAGCAACCTTGAGCAATACCATCATTTTCTGTGTGTTTCTTCCCCATTTTAAAATATGAGTAATAGCATTACTATAAAGCACAGTAAAGTATTAACTGAATTAATCTTCGTGGTTAGAAACAACTGCACGTGGACTATTAGCAAGAAACAGCACTTCAGTTCTAAAATTCCCCGGTATTTTTTTTAATTAGAAAGTGCTTCTAAAGACTGACTGCAAAGCAAGTACTGTAAGAGTCTTTATACAAGAGAAAAGTTACCAATAATTCAAGTTTCCATAAAGAAAGGAAACTAGTCAGGTGTTCTGGTAATGAACAGTTCATGAGAGGATCTCTCCACTTAACACTGATAGTAAAGTTTTGCTTCTCTTTGTGGCTTGATTGTTTCCCAACCCTTGTTCTTCTGTTTGGTTGTAGTGCAGCACTGGACTGGATGCTAACCAGCTCTCTCCAAAGAAATGCAGAGGGGCGAACAAAAATTATATTGAAGACATAGCCAATGAGGCTATTAATTTGCTGTGGAATATATGGTAAGTACTGTGTAAACACTGGTATTTTAGTTAAATTAAAATGTTCCTGAAAAAGAGCACAGTAATTGAGGCAGAAATTACTGTTCTGGCATGGGAAGATGCACTCATTGCTGATTCTGATTGTGTTGCTCCTACGTGTAGCTTCCTTTAATAATGATGAGCCCTCACGTCATCTGAAATAAAAGTTTATCTTCTAGTATAGATTACTTTTTTAAGTGAAGGATTCTAAAAGTGCACAAAGTTGGTCTTTAGTTTTAGAAGAGTAACAAATTCTTTTTCTACTGGTTCTTCATCCTGAGTTCTGATCCTGTTTTATGAACATGTTCTGTCATAGTCTGTTGTACAGTTTGGGTTGTGGCTTCTTGTGTGCATTTCCTGTAAATCCATATCATGATACAAGAAATGGAGAAAATGAAATTCCGATCAGTGCTCCAGGAGTATGAGGAGTTTTTATATTACTTCTCCCTCTGCAGGTCATCCCAAAAATTAGTATTAACTGTTTGGGGTAACTATCCCTTAGTTACTGAGACACTGATAAAAATGTACTGATTTTGTGAGAAAATAATGTAAATTGTTCCATTAGTAGTTAACATTGGAAACATCAGGTGAAGGAAGAGAAATGGCAACACTATTAATGCAGAAATGACTATAAACATTGAAGTGATACATATCTGTTCCAAAAGTTCTCCTTGCACTTTGCATTGTTTCTCTTAATTTTTTCTCACATTATACACTTTGCATACAGGATTTTGCTTAGTGCTGTACAGTGCCTCATTGGAACTGTCTCTATGCCTGTGTGATATGGCTGCTGGCTTGAGGCCTTATTTCTAAACCACGATATTTATTTTTTGGGGATTGGAATCTAGAACAGTAGATAAACTCCCTGTTCAGCATCTTGCACAGAATACATGACCCTTTGTAACTCTGACTCAACAATGTTGTGTATTCTTTTTTTTTTCTTGCTTTTTAGTCAGTGCTTGAGAACAGGAAGTATGATCATTAAGTGTGATGTAAATCACTTCTGTATTTTGAACTTTGTGGCAATGAATGTGAACGGCTCGTTTTATTTCTAAGTTGGATACTGATAAAATTAGGACTGGCATTGATGCTGAGACAAAATTAAATTTTGGAAGACCCTTTAGCTAGTTAACTCCCGTGCTTTTTTTAGTTTGAATTAGTCTTGTATCAATATATCAGTTTAAAAGAGAGAGTAGCTGTGAGAACTTCAATAAACAGAAATCCCACTGTTAGATAATGAAAGTAAATACATTTCTGAATGGTAACAGCAGTCCTTTTGTGGAGTGAGTGAGTGCTGATGTGATAAGCAGCAGCCCGCTCTGCTGGCAGTGGGTTTGTGGGTTTGTGTATTCTTTTTTTTTTCAAGCCCTGGGCTGGCCTGCAGCCCACAGCCCTGAGCTGCCTTCCACACTCCAGCAGGAGCCTGTGCTTGGGCTCCCAAATAAACTCCAAACACTGTGTGAGGAAGCAGCTGGCACGAGACAGCTTTCCTCAAAAGTGTCCAGGATTTTGCAGCTTCTCTTTCAGCATCTTGTATAGAGTTGATCATAACCTCAATAAAGAAGGATAGCTCTTTGACTCATGCATAATTCTGAGCTGCCTTTTAAAAATGTGAGTAATAACAAGTATGGGATGCTTAAGATGTTGCTGCAGTATTTTTTTTCTTGGAAAAATGTGTGACTGATCTTTTCCATACATTAGTGAATGCAACAATACTGCCCTATACATATTCAATAAAGAAGGATGTCTGGAGGCTGTGTTGCATTACATGAAGAAATTTGCCACAAATGTGGATCTGGCTATTTCTGTAGGTAAGTGGTAAAAAGAGAAGATAAGCATTTAAAGATACTTTTTTTTTTAACTATATGAATGTAACTCTGATATTACATTCATTGCATAATGGACCTGCTTTAGCATTGCTTAACTTTGCACTGAGTAGAAGACTTTAAATTAATTTTGGAATAGCACATAATAAAGAAATTGACATCTGTTGGGTTTATTTTCAGTCCAAAAGAGAATGGCTTATTGGTGGTTACATGGGAAGAAAAATTTAGTGGGGAGAAGGCTTTAGAGGGAGGCTGTGTTTTTCATTTTGTTTTCATGCTTTGGTAATGGAGGGTTTAATTTGTTGAGCAGAGGAGATTAAAAAAAAACCCAAAAATTCCAATCACTTTCAATCTGGTTTTATCAGTATTATTGTTACTATAGTTTCATCATGGTCATAAAAGTGTGTGTGCTTCCAACATTTTTTGATGTTGTGCCTTGTCAGTATACAATAGATAAATTTAATTTTGGGTAGCTGAAATTAATACAACCAATTCCATGGCTGATGTGCTGTTGTACTCACATGTTTAGATACTGGGTTTGCCATGTCTTCTAATGTCTTTTAATGAAAAACACAGCTTGTGAAGGACAGTGTCAGACTATTACAACATGATGCTGCATGAAATTTTTTTTCCCTGTGTCAGCATTTCATTGTTCCAGCTTTGAGAAAGATACTGCTCTCTCATTAGCAGAGCAAAAGCTTCTGCTGGGTTTGTTAATTATGTTTGCTCTTGTTGCTTGCTGCAGCAAACTGTTTGCAGGCAGTGACGGAAGATAATCCAGATCTTCTCTCTTCATTTAATGCTTCTGCACAACAAATACTGGAAACAGTGATGATGTGTCCAGAGAGCACCATGAAGCACATCCTTCTGAGAACACTGATAGCAGGTACAGTGCTCAGGGGGGTTCACTGCTCTCAGAGGGGGAGCAGGGCAGGTAAAGGAGCCTGGGAAGGACAGAAGGCCTGCTCTTTGCTGTGGGCTGGGTGGCTGGTTGTCAAGGCCTGTACAGATGGTTTGTGAGGTTATATCTGCCTTTTGGAACTGCAAGTAGATGTTTGCAGCTAGTTTTAAAACTGGCTTAAATGTTTGATTCTGAATTCAGCCCCTTCTCAGTGTGGTAGCCGACTTTAACTGCTCATTTAGTTTTTAACAGTTAAATGAGTCAATAATAAGTGGCATGGGAGTTGTTTTGATCTTACTAGCTGTAGATTTTTTTCAGATTCTCTACCTTGCATTCTTCTTGTTACCTCAAATGCTTAATCATGATGATTCTTGACACTGGAGTGTCATAAATTAATTTTGTGACTCCTTAGAAAATGATTCTTGCATGCGGATTTGTTGTCTCAGGTACAGAGTGACACCAAGGTTAGTCCACATAAATATTATGTAAATACTTACGTGATGAAATTTACTTGAGCTTAAGATGTGGGCATCTTAATTATTACAGATGAGTGTATGAAATGTTATACAAAAAAACTAGAAATCTGTAGAGAAAAGACTTGAACATTTGTAGTGAATATATGAGTATTTTAAGTAGTGGAGGCTGTGTCCTTACAGAATGGCTATTACAGAGCTGGGAATTGAGCACTTTAATAATGGTATAATTTGCTTACTTCATATTTAGGCACTATCTGGAATATAAAGGATACCATTCCACCAGGGAGCCTGGGAAGCACAGTTAATGCAATCCTGAAGATATTTTCAGAATCATTGGCAATAGATGCTGGTGAAACAATTATTCATATGAACGAGGCTGAACAAAATAGGTTAAAACTTTCTGTGGAAGCAGAAACTGAGGAGAACATGAGTGATACTACAGAAAACTGTGTTTTGAATGAAGATGATAACATGGAAGAAGTACCAAAAGGGAAACTCAGAAGAGAAAACGACGTTTCAGATTTACTTCCAGTAAGTGTGGCTGACTGGCTTTTCGACAGCTTTAGTGCAAGTGGCATTCCTGTAGAATAAAATTTTCTCTGGAACATCCAACAAAAAGATGGTAGATAACCTTGCTTCGGTTTGTGTTTCGGGGGTTCTTTTTCAAGTTTGGGTGTAGACTGAGAAGAGGAATGGCTGGATTGTATTTTTAACTGACACCATAGATTCTTTAAATGGCACTTAAGTGTTATTTTCCAAAGTCAAATTTAGTTCATGTTTTTAATTTTTTAGTCTGATAAGTGGGAACTGAAAGAAGTGACAGCTTTACTGACGGCTCAGCAGACTGCTCTGGAAATCATTGTTAATATGTGCTGCAGTGAAGGTTTGTAGGAGTCTCGTTCATTGCAAGTGTTATGTTGTGTTTTGTTTCTGAATAGGTCACATTTAGTTTTCTGTTTGGTCATATGGGTTTTCAAGGGCAAACATCCGTGGGCATATTATCTCTGATATCCTCATCTGGGGGCAAAGTAGATGTCATTTCTATTGCTAATTTAAATGTTTTTTTCTTCCTTTAAGTGACTTATATCGCTTAATTTGTGTTTTTTGGGTGATACTGCATGTGCCAACATTTAATAACAAACAAGCACTCACACCAAAAAGATATCTCCTAAAGTGTTACAGCAAAACCTTTGTTCAGTTAGAGTGTGGTCTGACTGTTCTTTTGATGCAAGATGTGTGTGAATCTGATTGCAGGATGGGGACATCAATTTTTTTAAGGCAGATAAACCTTGTTCCTTTGATTTAGTTTTGATACTACAAATGTTACAAAATTAGGAGTAGGGACAGCTTTTGCATGCAACTCTGGCAACAATGTAGATCTTGGCTTCCAGAGTTCTGCCTTTATGAGCCTTGAGGAGGAGGAGAAAGAGAGGCTGTTATTTGGAGGTGAGTAGGATATAGATATTCTGTAATTTTTATGAACTCTGAAACTCAGTTTTGATAGCTTTTCTTCTAATCTTCAGGAAAACAAATAAGAGATTATCAAATTCTATTTTAAAAAGCCAACAAAACTAATCCCCTAAACTCTCCAAAACCTGAAAACTTTGACTGCTATTGTAGTTTTAGCCCGATGCAGGAGTGATTGTGTAGAAAGTAAGTAGAACTTTCAGGTTCTAATAAAATCCACCGTAATACCCAGTTATTCCCAATGGTGACTTTTTTTTTCTCTTACAGCACAAGGAAATTCTGCACCTAGTGTATGAAACTCCTTTCATAACTACCTTTCTCATCTAAGGAGCTGTAATTCATAAGCTTTCTTCTTTAATTGGAAAATCTCTTGTGGATAAGCTGCATATTCTGCCATTCACTCAGTGTAATGTAAGATTGATTGTGTTATATTTCTCTACATTCATGGGCAGACAGTTTCTAGAAATTAAGAGGAATCCAGAGGCAGCTGTTGATTTAATTTTCAAATTATATGAGTACTAAAATAGCTTTAGCCATTATGCTGAGTTCATAAAAACACTCAGCTTGCAACAGAACTAAGAGAAATAGCCAGGCTGGCGAGGGATGAGTTTTACTGAGCACTGGCCAGGGTTTGGAAGAGGCAGAGTCCTCCCTTTGATGGGCACCTGGGCAAGAAGCCAAGAGAGTCCAGCACTGTTGTCCAGTCTGTAGTTCTTGGGTTACCAGTGCTAGGTAAAGTGGGATTGCTGCTGGAAATGCCCCAGAGCATTACAAGAAACCTGATGGTGTTTGTGGGCCAGTGTTCTAGATCCCAGTTCCTGTTCTGCCCTGGTCACTCGCTGTCAGCTTAAGACAGCTGCTGTTTTTGTTATTGCTGAATTGCATTGGCAGCTTGTATTGTTATCAGTTAGTTTTCAAGGGATATTTTTTGCTTGCTTTATTTTCTAAAGATGCAAAAGGATTTTTGTTTTAGAAGAGGCAGGAGGCTGAAAGGGGGGTGTCTGCTTTGTTTTCATGTTTCTTGCTGCCATGGTTTGGTAAAGTATGAGAGACAACCATTTTCTCATGCAAAGGCTATTAACACCAGCATGTTTTGGCTGTAGAATTAATTGGATATTACCATAAGATGCCTGTGTGGTCAACTTGCCACACCTTGATGAGTTACTTTACATAAGTTAAATCATAACCATCATCTTCAAATAAATTCTTAAACTTGCACAGTACAAGTGAAATGCATTCATTTGGATCTTTCTTGCTGTATTTTTAGTGAATTTACCTTTTGCCGCAGAAGTGCATGTCTGTTCCTGTAGTTACTGCAGGACCTACATCTCGTGAGAAACTGTGTTGTCAAACAGAATTACTTGGGAGTGAATATGATATTCTTTTGTCAAAATAGTTAAATATCCTGACCTACGTACACAGAGCTTTCATCTGTTGGAAAGGAGGATCAGTCCAACCTGTAGACTTAGGACTTGGATAAACACTAGTTAAAATGTAACCAGATTTAAAGAAACTTCAGCTAAATGAGTGTGAACTCTGTGGATGTAGATATATGTGAGTTTAAATATAAATGAGGATGATTTTAGTTTTTGCTTGTCAGCCCAAATCCCCCTTCAGCTATGGACAGATTATTCACACAGTAGCCTGTTGGTAATAGGATTTGACTCCTCTCACCGTATCTGCTAGTAGAATAAGTCATGTAAGTATGGCCAGTTCAGGTTTAAGATTATAAACCTAGTTTAATTTATCTGAAATGTGTCTCCTGAAATGACTATCAGAGATTATTTGTCTTTATTTGCTGTCATCATTTTGTTTAAACTGGCATTGCTGTGGAGACAGTAACATCTTCATCCAGCCCAGTTACTGCCCAGGCAGAGGATCTGTCTGTTGCTTGAGTATTGCCAGAGGAAACAATTGCCTTAAACTGACTGCAATTAGTAGACAAGTTAAGTTAAACTGGTGTATTAGCATGCTTGACTCAACCTCAGAAAGTGAACTGCTACCATCCAAGTTAAAATCTTAGTAAATCTTTCATGTTTCTTCTCTACAATTTTTTTATGTTTTTAAACAACACATTGTTAATGTCAGCGATTAACATGCCCACATATGAAGAACCTCTCTCATAAGAATATTTGTGCCTCAGTGAGTATAAAATATTTTTTAATAAAATATTTAGAGCTGTGGCTTAATGGCACTTGGTTTGTGTGGAGTTTGTTAGAGCCCAAGAGCTTAAAGACTCCTTAACCAAGAAGTCTGGAGGAGCCAGTTTCAGTTGGGAAGTAAGATATCTGTTGCATGAGGGCTGTTACATTTACAAGTCTGTCTTGTGTTCTCAGATCCCTCTGATGACGAGTGGGAAGAACTCTCCAGCAGTGATGAGAGTGACTTGTTCATGGAAAACTCGTACAACGAGGGGAGTGGGATGCTGCTGTCACCCCTGTGCCTCTCTGATGAGGTCAACTCAGCATTTCTGAACAATCTCATTCCAAAGAAGGTATTGTCTTCTATATTATTTCACACACATGGTACAGTCTTTCCCTTGTTCCTGCTTTGTTTCCCAGGTTAGGCACACAAATTATCCCAATCCACCTGTGGAGGGAGTATTTTTTTAAATGAGTTTGGCCTCACTTTTTTGGCCTAGAGGTGATGCATCATTGCATGACCTAAATAATTTCATCCTGTAAGTGAGAATAGAAGAGTCATGTGTTTCAGAAATCTGGTAGGACTTTCAAATTTTTTTTCCCAAAAATACAAAGGTTGTTATTCCTTGATTTGGCATGAAAAAGAATACCCACAAAAAGAAATAAAACTTGGCTGAAGCGTGACAGCCAGATTTCTGTATTAGCTAAATGAGGTGGAAGTAACATTAATGAATGGCAACAGTCAGCACTGAAAAAGTGCAAGTTCCTCTCCCCCTGTTTTATATAAAGTGTCTGAAATACAGTAGTTGGCACTGATAGGACATTAGAGGTTTTTGTTTCAGAGTTGTTTTGCTCATTTTTATTTGGGGTTGTAAAGGTGAAGTTTGTTATTTCAATCAGTTACTGCAGTTCAGCAGCATTGTACAATTCTGAGCTAAGATGTCAAGGTGTGAGGTGAAAACTTTGAAGGCTTTTTGAACTTAATGGCCAGAGTTTCATGGCAAGGCCTTCCAGACTTGCAGCTGTCTGAAAATCCTGTAGCAGAATCTAAAAGAAGAAAGAACTAAATAAGAAAGAGTAGCAGAGAACTAGAAAATCACCTATTGTTAGTACGGTTGAACACTTAAAATACACTGTGCTAAACCCAGTGTATAATTGCACCATTTAAGTGAGAGAGGAAAATTCTGGCATTTTTAGGAGGTGAAATATTTGCTCTCTGGAAAACTTTGAAATATGTCGTTTGAAGTATCTATTTGACATAAGGGTAAAATTTCAGTCTTCCCTCTGAACACACTATAACAAGAAAAAAAAACCAAACCAAACAAAACAAAACAAAACAAAAAAAAAAAAAAAAGAAAAAAAGGAAAAAAGGGCTTTATTGCTAAACCTTTCTTTTTCCCCTCCTCAGATTCTTGAAAAAACTGCTTTTCCGAACAGTGTTGCTCTAGACATCTGTATGCACAATCCGTCTTGGAAACCATTAATTAAAAAGTAGGCATTTTGTTGTCTCTCTTACTGTTTTTCATGTATATTCAGTTGTTTCAGCACTCTTAGAAGGATTGTCCATCTTTGGGCTGCTCTTAAGATCTGTAAACTGGCAGATCTGATATATGATTTTGAATACAGAGATACAAATGTTTTTGTGAACTGCACACTGGATCACAGCCTTATTAAATTCAAGATTCCTCTTTATATTTCAACAGGTGTTGTCAAAAATACCTGCTCAGGGTGTTTTTTTGTTTGTTTCAGACTGAATGCAGTGCAGTGTAGAGCTTTAACATGTCTTCAGAGCATTTTGTTGGTGTCAGATGTGGATTGTCTTGGGGGAGCTTCAGCACTCCAGTCCCTTGCACAGCATCTCTCACAGCTGATCTTTTCTAAATCAGGTAAAGAGGACTTGCTGATCCCCTTTGCTCACCATCTAGATATAAGGTAGCCCTGGATGTTATGTTCCAATGCTGTTTATTACTAATTTTATCCCTCTGGTCCTTCAAAATAAGGATACTGAATGTTGGCAATGTACTGATATAAGAGTGTATCCTGTTAAGATGTGTTTATCCAAACTGCACCTTGAGCAAATCTGCTTGTAATGCAAGAATCTGCTTCACGTTTGGGTCTGCTTAGAAAGTCTCTTACTGGATTAACACTGCCCTGTTGGGAGACCAGAACTGTTTGCTTGATCACATTTGTGGTAGTAACAGTTTTTTAGCAGTCAGACAAGCATGAAGAAGATGGGATGTTTTCTTTTTAAATGTTCTAACTAGCCTAAGGTGAAAACAAAACATGTCTAGCACAGTCTTTCACATCATTTTTTTCTAGTAATCTTACCAAATTATGGGAAAAGTGGTTGGTGCAAAAATCTCAAGAATGTCCTTGCTTACTACTCTAGGAAAGAGAGCAGCCAGCTTTTCACCAGGACATGCTTTATGCTTATGATAGCTTAGCTTTATTGGAATTATATTTGTAGTAAGAAAGTGTGCAAAGTTGTTATGACTGTTAAAGCTGCTGAGCTTCCTATTCTGATTGTGGTTCAATTTCAACAGAGAAAGCAATAAATCTAATTTGTCTAAAAATAGTATTTTAGAATATATGATATATATATGATATATATTAGATCTGTATTTAGACATTGGAATGGGCTGCTCAGGGAGGCTGTAGAGTCACCATCCTTGGAGATGTTTAAGGAAAGGCACTGGACGTGGCACTCAGTGCCAGGGTCTGGTTGACACAGCGGTGATGGGTCACAGGTTGGACTGATCTCAGTGGTCTTTCCCAGCCTCACAGATTCTGTGATATATCCTAGTAAACACTGGAATGTCTTCACTGGAGTTCCTCCAGGGTGCATTATTTCATAGATGTACTGTGAAGATTTCCCCATACATCTGCTGGTACAGTGTTATTGGATCATCTGTACAGCAGGTAGCATTTCCAGCTGCTTTCTGTGATCCTGTATGTGAGAGCAGCATCATTTCCATAATCCTTTTGGATCATTTGTGCTATGATCTCTCTCTTACTGACATGAAAGAAGCTCAACCAAGATTGGAAAAAAAAAAAAAAGGTTTAAGAAAACCCCACCTGTTTCCAAACTGAGGATGGGGGTCCCTGAGAGGCTGTTTCCTTCAGACTATTGTGATAATCTTTCTTTTAAGGTCAGTGGTGATGGGTTTTCAAAAAATAAGAGATATTCTTAGACCCTGGAAAAGCTGCCAATTCTCCAAACTGTCAGAAAACATTTTCCCTAAGACAGTTCTGTTGAAGTCTGGCATATGTGTGGCTTTGTCATTTCTCATCTCTTTGAAGCTCAAGAAGCTCAGTTTCCTTCCCTTCCTTCAAGTGTCTCCATTTGTAGCCACAGATGTAGCTTATGTAGTGCTCTGCTGTGGTGTATAAAATGACACTGCATTAGTACTTGAAAATGCATCTGCCTGCAAAACACACTTTTTTTTCAATGTCTTTAAAGACATGTGATCAGTCTATGGGAACATTATTACTGAGAGTGCAGCGTGTGGAAAACTAAAATGCAGAAATGAAAATACCAATGAAAACATGCAAGGAAGTTCACATAAAATATGTCTCATGCTTGAAGAGAGGACTTCCAAGATTTTTGGGTCTGCATGTTGTGCTTTGTATAGAAAGTTCTCAGATGAAGCTGGAGAAGTTGCTATCTGAAGGAGCTAAGGAGCTAAAGAGCTAAGGAGCTAAAATTAATTTAATGGCACAGGCCCATTTTTTAATGTTGAAATGCTGTGTAATGAAAACTGCCAGATAGAGCTGATAACATACCAACATGTGGTTAGAAGGAATTCTGTGGTTTACAGGGTAAAAAAGAGGCATAAAGATCTGATTGTTTACATGAGAAGGGAGGAGATGCACATAAATCAAGAAGTTCTGCATCTGGAGTGGTCCAGAAAATAAACACATTAGAGGAAAATGAAAAGCCTCAAGAAATGTAGAACATAGATTGAAAGTGATGGCTGCTACCAATGAGTTTGTAGTTAAACAAGAATAATGCAGTGTTTGAGTCATGCATTCCTGAAATGTTATTAAACCACCGGAAAACATGCTCTTTATATGAGTTGGAAAGAGTCCAGTGTTCTGGGTGTCTGAAAAGCTTGCTTAAGAAGGCAGAAGAAAGGAGGTAAAGCATGCAGTCAGCTTCTGCAGTTTTCTCAGTTCCTGTATTATGGCCTGCATGTTCTGGTGACACTGGCTGGCACTGTCCCTTAGGTCACACGAGTGTCTCAACCAGGGGTGTGCCTGGAAAGGAGGCCCAGCTGTGTTCTAAGCTCCAGATTCAATGCTGAATTCAGACAAATCACTATGGTTACAACCTACAGAGACAAGTCTCTGAAAATCTAGCTTTTCCTGTTGTGGTAGTACCTGGAGGAACCATTAAGGGATTAAGGAATTTGTATTTTTCTGCTTCCTGTGTCCCTCATATTAACTTCTGGCTCTGGGTTCTATTCTTTGACAGAGCTCCCTACAGACACAGAATTCCTGGAAGCAGTAACCAGTGCTTTGAGGGCTCTCCTACAAACAATGGCATCAAAGAACATCTCCCAGGTAAATGCTTTCAAACTCAAATGCTCTGGTAGGTTCAAATTCCTGTGAGATTGGGCTGGAAAGTTTTTGAAACGAAACAATATAAATTTAGTTCAAAATTTCAGCAGTTGTAAACACTGGGAGAACAGATTTAATAGCATTAACTGTGTTTTTCATGGACCTTACAGGAATATTTTTTTAATATATCTCCTCTTTAACATGTAAATAGATGAAAGGTATTTCAAAACCAGGATAGCAATAAGCCACAGGAATCTTTAGAAGATAGTTATAATGGCAAATATTTAGAAAATCAGCACCTAGAAATGTGGATTCTTTATTTCCTGATGTCACCTAGTTGAAGCTGGTGGTCCTTAAATCTTGGTTGGATATGAATTAGTGAGTTGAATACAGGAATGAAGCATAATGGTTTGTTATGCAAGACACAATACTAGATAGTCTGCTAGTCCTTTCTGGCCTTAAACTGAAAACTGAGCTTCTATACTGTAAGTTGAAATGAGTTGGAAGCAGCTATTGAGCTAGATAAATTCATTAAAATCTCAGAACTTTTCCTTCAACTTCATGTCAGCCTTGGTTATGTTCTGGAAGAAAAAAGTTGAAAGGGAATTGAAATTTCTTGGTAATTGCATTTTCAGAATTCATATGGTTTTCATAATCTAGGACTCTGTTTCTCTGTGAAGAATTTGCCTGTATTCTGTAAAAGTACAGTGTCTAAATGTCATATTTCAAAAATTCCATGAAAATGTAACTGTATCTGTCTTCCTTCTTCCCCTCCTCTCCCCTTGCTGAGCAGTGCATGACTCCTGAGCAGCTATTGGCGTTGTGTGAGGCTGGTATTCAAAGCAGCAATGCCAGTGTTAGAGTGAATGTGGTGAGCATCCTTGGAATTTCTGGCAGTGTCCTGGCAAAAGAACAAGATACAACTGAAACACTGAAGGTGAAAAAACAAACTTTGCATTGCAAGCTTAAAGGAATTTTGATGTTTCTTTCAATTTTCTTCAGCATTGCTGGAAAAATCAATTCTTCTTTCTTATTACAGATGATTGGAAAATTTCTTCTGGAGGTTGCTATGAAGGAATCTTCTCTTGTGGTAGCAGGAGAAGCCTTGGATGCACTTTTTGATGTATTTGCAGATGGTAGAGAAGCAGAAGAGGCAGCATTACAGATCAAGTTGCTTCCAACACTGAAGGAATTTCAGCCAGTGTTCAGAATGAGGGTAGGCATCAAGGGCAGCCAGCTCAGGATCTCAGCACACAATGTGGGTTAAAGGTTGAGTTTTGGGCTCCTAGAAGAGATAATTAATTTGTAAGGTGACAGAAAAAAAGTGTTTGGTTTTTTTAATACTCCACTTTAGAGGAAAGCGAATACACTTACCTTAAAGTTCATGAAAGTGTCAAGGTAATAGTGCAGCACCTTGCCTTGCAACATCTGCATTACACCATCACTGTTACTGATGTCAAAATCACTGTATTGTTCTGAAACAGTTGTACAAAATTTCCTGCAGATGTCTCTGGAGGTGGGAGAAAAGTCCTTTCTGAAGTTACAATGGCATCTTTGGTTTTTAACTTCTAGTTGCAGTTGGATGTTTTTGTTCCATTCTTGGTTAATTAAAACAGTTCATGTATCCTGTATTTTCAAGAATAACAAGGCTGACATTCTAAACTGTAATTTTAGGTACATCCTGGACTTAAATAGAGAATGACCCTCCACACATTGTTTCTTTGGTTGGATGCAGCCTGAGGAGTGACTTTCATAGTCTAGAAGCTAAGCGCTGTACACACAAAGTACATACCTGATGGTGCTCCAGTTGTTAAGTTAAATGTGCAAGGTTTTCCATGTAAAAAGCCACAGAAAAGAAGTGTATGTCTCAGATTTTTGGATGAAATAATGTACCTACCATTAGTCTAGTTTTAGACAGCAATATATTATAGTAAATTGACCTGCAGACCTGAAGAAATAATTGCTAAGCTCCACATGTGCACATGGGAATTTTCACTCCAAGCCACGGTAGCATATCTTGATAGAACACCTATATACAGAATTACATTAAATTTGAGGTGATCTAATAGGAGAAACTTCTCCAGTAGTAAACAAGGTATTCTTTTGGTTTTACAGATGCGAAAAGAAGGCAAAGGACAATATAGTACAGATCAACTGTGTGTTCTTGACAATGTGAAGATGAATTTGAGAAGATTCATTGCATATCAGGAGACACTAGGGAAAACCCCAACTTGAAACATCGAGGAACTTTTAAGGTTTTCTTTGTTAAGAAATGTTTTCAAAAATATAACTGTTTTGAACTTCCAAACTTTACTGAGCAGAGCAGTTTTGCTTTGATGTTAATGCTACACTTTATGACATTCAGTATTTTTATACTTTTGGGTTGATGCAATACAAAAGACATATCAGCATCAAAAACCCTGTAGCATACCCTGAGATTGTTGGAGTGGTAAGAAGGTGCTCTTTAGATCCTGAGGTCTGTACATAGCACCACTGTCATTGTCTGGATATCTTCCTGTGCCCTGGCAGAAAGCTGCACTTGCGTGAAAAAGTAATTCTGAAAATATTCTTGGTCATGTGACAGATTGAAAAACAAAGAGTAAAAGCTAAAGATCTATTTCAGGGAGTTGAGCAGTGGGAGAACATTCATTTTTTTTGAATATTCACATATTTGCTATTTGCTCTTACCTGTTCCTACAATTGCACAGGCACCTATGGCAGATCTCCCAAAAGAAGTGTGTAACAAGTGTTTAGATCTGTCAGCCCTTGGATCTGTTATTTCATGAGGTTCATGAGGAGCAAATAATAAATTCAGTTTGATAGCTTTTAACCCTGAAAATCAGTGTAAGCAGATCCTACGCTTAGACACAACTCCCTGTCTTTTTTTTATTTCTGAAAATCAAGTCTTCTATTTTACAGTCTTCATTGTGATTCTACATCAGGATGAGTTTGAATTCAGGGAAGTAGTAAATGTAACAAAGTATTTTTTATATTGAGGTATTACCTGAAGTAAATTTATATTTGCTTAAAATACCTTTTCCAAATATTTGTGATGGAGATTTTTAAGCTGTAAAATACAGAAAATATTTTTTAAAAATATCATTGGTTCATGAAAATTGTATGTGAACTTCATATATCAAAAGCTTTGGTTTTGTTTCTGTGAATGAGGTTGTCTCACACATTTTTCAAGAAAAAAGGTAACTAAACACAAAAGCATTTCATTTTGCTGGGTTTTTTGAAATGGGAGTCTTTTTTCTCCTCTCTCTCAATGTGCTGCCTTGGCTCAGGCATCCAGGTTTTGGCAATTTTTTTCCCATGTTAAAAGCATGGAACTTAAAAAGACCAAATTTGATCGGTTTGTTAAATTTCAGTCCCTAAGATTGGAAAGTAGACTTGAGAACTGACTAGTAACTTGCAAATGACTGACTTTCTGAAATCCTGACAAGGTGTTTTGTCAAATGCAAGAGGAAGCGAAAGATGAGTTCAAGCAGCTGCAGTGCCTGGAGGTGCTGTCACTGTTGTGACTTCACAGGAGTCAGATGAAATGTGTGATGTGATGCCTGCTAGTCAAAGGAGTGAGGGTGGCATTGGGAGGGCTTGTGGGGCATTGAGGCTGGACTAGAGAAAAGCAGGGGAAGTCAAGAGCATGGAGGGGTTGCGAGGTTATCCTGGGATTTGGCAGGGCAGGCAGTGAAGAGATCTGGAGTGTAACAGCTGAGGGAAGGTGGATTATGGCATAATACCTACAGTGTGTGGATTTTAATCCTGGTGTTAGTTATACTTGCTGTACACTGAGGATAGTATACTCTTAGCCTGATGAAAGGTATTAGTGTTTGTTTGGAGCACTTAAAGGACTTCCATGTGGAAATATCTGCTCTCATTTTCTGGGTGCTACATTGAATTGCTGGATGTTCTAGATAGGAAGAGATCTCTGGAGGTCTCTTAGTCTAGACCTCTGATCAAAGCAGGGCTGACTTGGGAGACAGGTTGTACTAGACCTTGAGCATCCCCCAGAATGGAAATTCTACAACTCTGGACAGCCTTTTCCAGGGCTTGACTGCTCTCACTGGAAACACGTTTTTTTCCCTTTTCCTCTTGTGCCTTGTAGGACTTTCCCCTGCTGCAAAATGTGCCTCTTGTCCTTTGCTGCACACCACCAAGAAGAGCCTGGCTCCATCTCCTAACCCCCACTTGGCAGCTGAAAACAGCAATTGTATTTTCCTCTTTTCCAGGCCAAATAAGTCCAGCTCCCTCAGCGGTTCCTTGTACGCCCTCTCACCCTCCAACCATCTTAGTGGCCTTCTGCTTGACCTGCTCTACTGTGTCTTGTACTGAGGGCCCAAAACTGGACACACTACCCCAGATGTAATCTTCTGGGTGCTGAATAGAGGGAAGTAATGGGTTTTCTTGTCCGACTGCCCATGCTCCTGCCACCACAGCCTGTTGTTTGTGAACTGTTGTCACTGCAGGGGTGCGCTGTTGGCTTCAACTTACTGTCCACCAGGACCCTTTGGTCCTTCTCTCCAAAGCTGTCCTTTGGTCATTCAGTCAAGAGCACTGTCCCAAGTGTAGCATTTTACAAGTGTAGCAGCCAGAATCTTGCCAGGGGACCATTAGAAAACCAAAGTATGTTATTTTTTGATTTAGGTTTTTCTTCTAGGTTGATAATGACAAGAAACATTTCATCTACAAACACAAATCTGAAAGTTGCAGATAAATATACAGAAGATAGGCCATCCACTAGAAACATGGTTTTCTTAATATAAGCAGTTAGACCCTGTTCTTTTTTCCGTCAAGTGAAAAAACTGACATTTAGATCTTAAACTATTCTGGCAACAGGAATGCACAGATTATTTTTTTGCTATGCACTGATCAGCTGAATGTCTTGAAAAAACATTTTCATAATGAGATTGGTGCATAGCACATAGTAGCATATCACTTAAAGAAGAATATTAATCCATCTATGGAAGACAAGGCAAGTTATGAGTGATATAAAGAAGTGTCAAATCAGGGACTAAAACAAGACGAGATACACTGGCACAAAAGAGCTAAGCTACAAGACTGGGGCTACAAAAGTTGTTCTGACACAACTAAGGAAAATTAAGGCAGCAGCAGGGGTGATGATAATGTGCAAATTAAATGTTTTGGGGGCTCTTTGAACACTGGTTTATTTAATAGGTCTAGGGTAAGCTTCAGAAAAAGACAAGATCCTTTACAGCCTACAAAGAGGAAGACGGATCTTGATACTTTGAGGGTGGCAGAAATTGGACTGATGTAGACAGTGTGTAGCATAAGTAAATAGATACTAAATAGATGTAAGTGATCTTCATCAGTTAATCTGATCACACAGATAAGATTGGTATCAAAACAGGTATCTGAATTGGGTTGCTTATTCTGGTCCCTAAGGCATCATCTATCTACTTCAGTTAAAAACCGCAGTCCTTGGAAAGTATGGATTGCTGCTCTGCTCGTGTCTCTGTCTGATGCTGAGCACAACAGACTGGCTCTGACTGAGCTGTAATACCACCAAGAATTTGCTGAATTTATCTTGGTCTGTGGTATCAAGAGTGTACAGGAGGCTGTAGATCCTCTGCCCTGTTCAGGAACAGCAGGACCACTGGCATTTTCTGCTGCCTTGGTCTCTGCCACTTGCAAAATGTCCAATTCCCAGCTGTGGAAATAAGGAATTACCACTTGTGTGGTTTTATTCTTGCTCTCTATGAAAAGAAACAAGTGGCAAGATTTAAATGTGCATTTGCTGTTTTTTACATCGTGCCTTGACATTCAGAAGCAGAAGATGGCTGTATACCACAGCCAAGTCAATAGTTTAACTTTTTTGGGGTTATGTTGTGTGTTGAAGCTAATTTTTTGCACAGTATGGGCTTTTTTTTTAGGATTGTCCTCTTAGAGGAACAAGAATAACTTCAACCAGTACTACTTGGCTTGGTTGGATGTTTGTATTTTGAGAGAAAATATGAAAAAAAATGAGAGCACAGTAAAATTACAAAATGAGAACTGCATTGGAGAACAAATGAAATTGAAATTAGTTTGTAGTTTAAATATAATAAATGAAATTAATATCTTGTGGCATATTAACATAAAACAACCTACCAAAAATGCCCACAAACTCAAGTTCTGTTTCCTTAGTGAAGGATTTTCAATAAAAATATTCCCGAGGATTGGATAGAAACATCTAGCCTTACATTTATTGTTGCAAATTCCAATTCAGGCAATGGTGGTGGTAATTGAAAATAATGTAATTGTTCCTTTCTGGCACAAGTGACTTGAGCAAACAATCTATATATAGTTTGTTCTGGACAAGCTGTTAAGATATATAACTTTAAGACAATTGGCAAAATCTGAGGTCTGACATACAGCAGATTAAGGAACTTAATCGGTTTTCCCACCAGGAAGTTTTTCCACCAGGGCTGACACATGGTGAGCCTTTCTGCTTGAAGAAGCTTTTACTTGAGTAGTCAGGGGGTATTTTTTAGTCTAATTTGCAGATAATTTAAAACTGCTCATTTTTGTACCTTCTGGGAAAAAATTGAAGGCATTTAAGTCAATTTACTTAAATTTCATTTTGTTTCTGTTTAATTTTTGTAGGTTTCTTGTCTCTGTGAGAAGCATTTTGTCAAACATACAGACGTAATTCAGTGACCACATAAAGGTAGTCACTGGTTTGAGGCTTGCACACACGAGAATATAGGAAGATGCTTTTTCTTTTGAATCTGGAGTCAGGAGCTCCTTGTATTACTGTTACTGTTGTTATGGGTTTAAATCCAACTACTTGGGAACTGAAGTAAGATCCCTCTGTAATAATCTGTATGTTGGAGTGATTGTGGCTGCTGTGTGTTCTCAGCACGAGGGTCCTGATGCAGCCCTGGTGTTGTGAGGTACTCAAATCCCTGCACTGTGCTGAAAGATGTGTTGGGCTTTCAGTAAAGCTTCTTCTGGTTTTGTGTTCCTGCTATGATAAAAATCCCATTGAGAATTGTTTGCTTTCTCCTCTGATGTGAATTTTTTTAAACTTTTAAGGAATATTTCATTAGCCTCTTTCCTCCTCTCTGCCCCTTCAAAGGGAGAGTGAAAAGCACTTCCAGAACTTAGTGGAAAAATGGCTGATTGAACAAGTAAATGCATGATGTTTCCAAATACCCTTTTTAGTAAAGGTTCCCTTTTTAGTAAATAAAAGTGTTAAAATGAATTTGAGAATATTAAAGTGTGGGGTTTGTTTTTTATGACCCCCATGGCATACTTGCTAATCTAAAGCGTTTGTGTTACTACACCACCTGTATTGCATCTTAGCTATATTTGCTCGGGACTGTGGTTGCTACTGAGGAATCCTGTAAATTAATAAACCTCAGTCCTATAACAAAACATGTTGGCTTTTATGTGCTGTGAGTGTGGACTAAATCATGGATTTTGGGGGAATTTTCTTTATTAATAAAGAAAATGAAACAAATAATTTGTTTTTCCTGTTACTATAACCTTTTTAAGGTTAATAGAAGTGAAATCTATTATTTGACTGACACTTTTCTTACATTTTTTAAAAAGTTTATTAATTGAAACTTTTTTATTTTAATTTTTGATGTTCAGGGAACATAATTTAGACTCTTCTCATTACTTCTTCCTGCTACACTTACAATTGTCAGAATTACTGAAGAATGTGGGGTCTGGAAAATAGGTTATTCATAGTGGTTATTCCCCAATTCCAAGACCTGCTCAAGTCCCACCACTTTCCATTTGGCATTTAGTAGTAGTTTTAGGTACAGGTCTTAATTTACAAAGCAATTAAGTTTGTCAACTCAACCCCCAAATTTCACCCTCTTGGTGTGGTTGATCTTCTCTTGGGCAAGGCAGATCAGACATGCTGTGACACAACAGAGGAGTGCTGAGGACAGTATGTTCTGCTCTGGGATTGTAGGGAGAAGCCAGAATTCAGTCTTTAGTTGTCACCAGGAAATGGTGCTGTGTCTTCTTTGCAAACTGTTCACGGAATGCTTGAAATTGGGATGTGACTTTTTAATTCTAAACTCTCCACCTCCAGCTTCCTAAAGAGAAATCATCTCCCATGCAATTCTGAAAGTGGGGGAAGCAGCAGGCCCTTCGTGCAAAATGCTGGAAACTTTGTAGCTGATATTAAAGATGTTTTAAAACTGTAGTATGAAAACACTAAAAATAAAACCGAGTCTGACAAGAACTGGTACTACTCAGTGTTGCTGTTTGGGATATTGTGTATGTGATGTATTTTCCATTTACAAAAAAAGGCTGCACCTCGGCTGCCTTGACCCCTCCTTTGGTGCGGAATGAAAGGCAGGAAGACCCTGAACTAGCCATACGCGTCCTCACGCGAGTTTTAGGGGGGGGGGGGGCAGCGGCAGCTGTCGGAGCGCGGACAGGGGCACGCTGGCCCGGGTCTGCCCGCGCCTCTCCCTGTGCCCGAGCCGCGGCCCGGCGCTGGCAGCGGCGGGGCCGGAGCCGCGGCC
>VYXD01000337.1:582420-595045 GCA_013397195.1 Hylia prasina | reverse complement strand
ACGCTCCGCCGGTGCTCGAGCGGCCTGTGCGGGGCAGCCCCTGCGCCGAGCGTCTCGCCCGCCGGGGCGGCGGCTCCGCGGGGCCGGGGCCACACGCGTGCGGCGGCGGTGCCCGTGTGCATGCTGATGGGGCGGGCACGCCTATCCGCAGGGACCGGAGCCCGGCCTGCCCTCCGCTGTCACCGCCCGTGCTCACCGCCCGTGCACGTGTTACATGCTGTCGGCCAGTGCCGGCGGGCTCCTCGGACACGGCGTTCCGCTGTCAGCGCCGCTTCGCGCTGTGCTCGGTGTTGTCGCTGCTGTAGCGCCGGGTGCTGCTCACGCACGTGCGGCGGGGCCAGGGACAGGCACAGGGCCGGGGGCAGGCACGGGGCAGGCACAGGGCCGGCACGCCTGCTCTCCGCAGCGCTGTCAAGCTCACCTCGAATGCTTTGTGCTGCTTTCGGAACAAATGCGTGGTAGCGACTAGAACTTAAAAAAACAATAATCATCTGCTGGTGTCAAAAGAAAGCTCACAGACTAGGTAATTTCCTGGGGAGTGTGTTTTCTGACACCTGACAGAGAAGGTATGCATGCAGGCAGGCAGGCACCTGCTCTCAGAAAAAAACTTCCATGTATGTATAGTGTGCAGTGGGTTTTAGTGTAGGTTTATTAGTGGTTGTCATGGATCTCTGACTATGGAATGTGTGTGCTGATCTGAATATTTTGTCATTGGTGTTTTTGTGTTAGCTTATGTCTCAGCAGTTGGCATTGCACGAGCCCATGGAGATGGAGGGCAGGCAGTCGCCTATCTTCTGTTTACCTGAAAACTGGTTTGAGCTCTCCCCTTTTTTTGAGCACACTGATGGCTTTTGATATGGGCGATGCCCTGGATAAAGGCCATTTGGTAACTTCTGTGGTTTTTTTTGTTTTTTTTTTTTTTTGTAAAGTTCACGCTTTTCAAAACATAACCTTTGCCTTGAACCCTCCAGGGTTTAGATGACGGAGGTGTATGGTAAGAGTTGAAGGCCTGGCAGAGCTCATTGTAGAAATCAGTAGTGATTTATTTGCATGAGTGTTTGTGTGCTCAGCTTGTACTTAAGGGTCCTTCAGCCCCCTCACACAGGACCTCTTTGCCTTCTGAAATTGCTGTTCTGTATGATTTGTCAAAATGACTATTCCAATTTGCTGGTCATTTTGGAAGACACGTTCTTACGACCTGCCTCCCTGTTTCCTTGCCAGCT
Source organism: Hylia prasina (assembly GCA_013397195.1). Lineage (NCBI taxonomy): Eukaryota > Metazoa > Chordata > Aves > Passeriformes > Sylviidae > Hylia > Hylia prasina. The sequence goes on along the minus strand of VYXD01000337.1, from coordinate 593,822 downwards.
CCTAGGTTACCTTTACTGCTTGGGTTATAATAATTCATAAAATGACATGGCAGAAGTATGCTACTTTAAGTGTTTTAATCTCACAGTCCGTTGGAACTTTCTGCAACTTTCTTCACACAACTTAGAAGTAATGTGTGTAGACATAGTAAGTGCTGAATTTTTGTAACTTAATTTTTTGGACTCTGGTTGTATTCTGCCTTGTAGCTTACTTACTTGGAGGCTGAGGAACATTTTTAGAAGTGCTTTGCGCTCTGCTCTCTCTGTCTTGTAAATTCGTATATTTTTTTCTGTATTGAAGATAGAGGGTGGAAAAGGGTAAGTTTCTACAAGAGAGTAATAGTAATAATAATGGGGTGAAAAAAGAGTGAGCTTCAGAAAGAGATTAATAACTATAAAACCAACAACTTTGCCAAAGTATTCAAAGGGTTGTTATGGTTAAATTTTGGTGGAATCAGTTTCAAACTCCAAGTGGTAGGCCCTTGTGGAGTTTTTTTTAACAGTATCAAGACATACTCAGATATCTTAGTCTGCATGTATTGACTGTCTAGTTTGTGGCCTATATTTACATGATGCTGAGCTTCTGTTTTAGCTGTTTCCCTTATTCAAAGCAGAGCAATGTAGAGTGTCTCTCAAATACACCCCTACATTGCTTTTCCTAAATCACAGAAGTTTTCTTTTTAAAAAGCTATAAAAAGTTTTAGAGGCTGTTAGCTAGTAATCTTGAATGAAAAATTGTGGAAATAATTTCTAAAAGGAGCTGAAGCTTCCTAGGAAAGCCTAGACAATGCCTGTATCCTGTGAAGATTGCAGTGTGACCGAATGGCTGCTGGCAAGGCTGGGTGAAGCCTCCTGTGCCTGTGGTGTGACCTGAGGTGCTGCCTTCTCTCTTAAAGCATCTCTTTAACAACTGTTCTGAGGCATCTGTCTGCACCTTCAGACACTGAGCAGTAAGGATGCATAGAGAGGTTTGTAACCTAGCGAATGAGCTTGTTGCTAAATTTCCAAACTTGTGTTCTGTAGTTCTAGCAGTTACTGGGGAAAAAGATACCAGCATTGCTATTATATCATTACTTGTGTGTTAACAGGTATCTTTTTCTTCCCTGATTGTTACTGTGCAAATTGTAAAAAAGTAGTAATGGCTCACAGTGCTTTTCCTGGTATACCATCCTGTAATTTTGTTAAATTGATCACTTTAAACTTTGACTCTTTGGAATACAACAGAGTTGTGGAGCAGTCCCACTTTCAGAAGGATGAGACCAGATTTGCTGGCAAACACAGTTGGAAGCTGACATGTGGCATTCATATTTCCAGTGCAAGGATGTCACTCGTGTGGATGGCTGTGCAAAACCAGCTCTGAATATGCAATTCTATTGATCAGCTGTCTGGAATACCAGTCCAATAATTTTTAGCAAGTTGAACAGATTATGTAAACACGTAACAGTGTGTAACTAGCTGTCTAAAGGCTTAGGTAAGGTAAACATGTTGAAATAGAGATTTTAATTAAAAGCTAAGTAGCTGTTCAGTCAGTCAAAATCTTGATTTTTTTGTCTGCTAAGTTTTTGGGTTTTTTAAATTATTATTGAGAAATATACTCACTTAATGCCATGTGCACATATAAAGAGATAAATAATTAAAAAATAACCCACAACAGTATTTGGTTTGGTTTCATGACAGATTTTTTACAAAGTATGCACAATATTTCCTAACAGTTACCTGTGTTGAAATACATTCAGTGCAAGAGAGTTTTTGCTCTTTTGGAGTTAATGGTGCTGTTGTGTACATTGTATTCTGCCCTATCTCTAATATTTTTCCTTAGTCTAAGTTCTCAGACTACCAGTTCTATTAATAATGCAGGTGTTTGCATGACAGGTACTCCGTTGTGGCACTCTTAACATAGTGGCTTGTGAAGTGTCACTGTAAATCAATTGTGTAGTGCTGCCTGCAAGTTGCTTTTCACCAGTCAGAGTCAGCTTCCATGTCTTCCATCTTCTGGGGACTGTCATCAGAGAGCAGTTCTTAAAAAAACAGATAATGCAGAATACGAATGAGAAGTTTCACAGCATGAGAATGATGTTACTCTTGATTTAATGCATACCTTTAAAGAGTTAAATTTGGTTTGCCTTGGCAGGGTAGTTAGTAGCAAAACTCCAGGATATGGGAGGATGTGTGGGTTGGGGGTTTTGGACAGGATTCTGTGTGTGTGTGTGTGTCCCAAGGGCAGCAGTAAATAATGTTAGTAGTGTCACAATTAGAAAGGGAGAAAAAGTATTTGGGATACTGAAATGGCTGTTTTACAGCTTTCACCATGTTTAGATTGAGTCTGGCTAAAATGTGACAAAAGAACTGCCTTAAGTGCAACAAAACCTGAAAATAAAGACTTGCACTTAAGTTTGGCCTATTTATTGTAGATTTCAGTGATTCTTGTGCCAAAGGAAAGAGCCCAGTGCTACACAGTTCCCAGGGAGGAGATGTGGATTTGGGACTCTGCAGGGAGCTGTTTTCACAGTAATCTGCAGCTGAAGGCAAGAACCCAGTTAATGTGTGAGTTTAAGGAGTGTGTACTGCCGTGAAGAAACATGGATTAGATAGAAGACTGCATTTTGAAATACTGAATGCACGTTTTGAAGTGCTGATGGAAGCTTTGCCATGAAAGGGAGAGAATCCTGTGACCCCCATAAGGAGGGGGTTGCACACAGACATGCACACACACCCAATGCTGCTGAAGTGGTTGGCACAGACTTGAGCAGACTTCTGCTTATTTAACATAAGCGTTCCCGGCATGTTGCCTAGGATTACAGAGGGTACCATGAAATAAATCCATAACTACTTTAGAGAAGAAAATAGCTCAAAGCCATAAGTCTTTGCTACAGGAATTCCATTATGAGTTTTTCATGTGAAGTTGGTCAGCTTCTCAGTGTTTTTAGTCTCATTTTTGAAAGAAGCAAAGTGCATTAGGGCAGACACAAACCCATTGTCCCAGGTGCGAGCTGACCAGAGAACATGGAGCCACGTTAAGGTGGCTGTGATAACTTACCCTGCATGTCCTTAGCTGTTTGTTTAGGCCCTTGCATGGTATCAGCCATGGGAACATGATTTACATGTGGGCTGGTACAAAAACAGAAAGAGCTGAGTATAGTTTGAGCAGAGCAAGTCTGTGAACCTCCAGCAAAATACAAAACCAGCTGGAATGCCTGACTTAGGGAAATCTGGCAAAATCCTAATTATTTGTGTTGGTTTTCATCACATACTCTTAAGTGCTTAAATCAAATGCAGGGTTGTTGCCTGATTTACCATTACATTACTTGACACAAAAGCTTAATGTAGGTAAACAAACACCTTTGTGCACAGACTTCTGACTTCTGGTGAAACAACAAGGTGTGTGCCTGGCTTCTTCATGCATCCTCTGTTAGAATAGTTGCATGTGTTTTGGATTTGGTGAACTCATATACATTAAAATATATGCTGTAAATGAATTCACTGTGTACATCACATGTAAAAAGGAGTTATTTGGAAAAACCCATAGACACAGATCTGCTTGCTTCCTGAAGAAGCCTCCTGGAGCAGTGCTCGGTGCTCACTCGGTAGCTGTGCGTGCCGGCTGTGAGGTAGAAGCGCACGGATGTGACTGGAGTGCAGATCCTTTCCTTGAACCCGTCTGATGAGATCCACTGTCACTCTCTGTCTCGTCCTGAGTCATGCCACAGCACCGTCCTGGCGGTACCCTTGTGACAGCTTGTGCAGCTCTGGGAGGCAGTCAGCTGGGTTTTATGGAAGTGAAACAGGATATTTCCCCACAGCCTCCTGTAGTAAGAAATGACTTCTTTTGGAAGGGCTGCGAGAGAGGAGCAGGTTTACTAGGGATGAAGATGCAAACTAAAGGCAGTTTGATGAAACCTTTTGAGATATATATGGTGAATATTATATAACAGTATTATTTGAAGTTGCAGGAGTTTGGAATTGGGCCAACATTTCAGCATGTTTTGTTTAATCAGTTTAAGGAGGACTTCAGAGGTGCTGATCTCTGCATGTGCAAGGAAACAGCATGTGGATGTATTCTTGTGAACTGTTCTGTTTTTTCCAATTCACATCTTCTGTTTGGGACTTGGATACCTATTTACCTTGGAGTGGCTATATAAGGAACAGAAGTTTGGCAGACTTTTTTTGGTAGATCGAGATGTCTATATTAAGTAGTAGGAAGAGTGTGTCATTCCCTCTTGTGTGCTTGCTGATTCCCAAGAGCACACACTGCGTGTGTTTTACGCAGCACTGTGCATTGAAGGAGGATCTGCTCACCCTGAATTTTTATTAGCATTGTATTCAACTGTGTTGGGGTTGAAGCTCTTAGTTTTTGATTGTCAAACTGTTAGCATAAAGTCAGTTTTAGGAAGCCTGGTATCATATTGTAGGTCCTAGGAAACACAGACAGATGGAGACCTGTGTCATGAGAGCACTTCATTACTTTTTTCTCCCTTTCAATTTTTTTTTTTTTTTTTTGCTGTCTCCATATTACACTTTGTTCCTGGGCCATTTCTAATGATTTGTTTAGAATTAGAATGTAAAGTCTAGTTTTCACTTTGGGAATTCACTTTGGAAAATTTAAATGTGGTTTTCAGAAGTTGTGTGCATAATTTTACTATTAAAAATGATAGAATAGGCAATAATAGGAATACTTAATATTTCTTTTTTATTGATCTTATCATGTGGGGGTTCAGAACACATCTTTCAATATGGTATACATGCTCTCAAAATCATGCGTATGCCAAATTTTCAGAGACAACTCTTGCTTCAAAGCTTTTTGTTTATGTTGTATGTGATGTAAAACGGTGGTTCCTGTGCTCTCCTTGCTGGATGTTGGAACTGGCAGCAGGAGCAGAATGTGGCCTAGAGCCATTTTAGGTGTTGTGTTGAGGGAGGGAGTTGTGCTGGTAGTGATAGATCTACACAACCTCTGATAATCTTGCATAATATATTATTATAAGCAAATAAGTGCTATTGCTGTTCTTAGCGAGCATGTAGAATGTTAATTTATTATTTGAGCATACTGGGAATTCTTCAATTATGAGTGTTTGTCTTTTTGAATTATCTTTTTGGATGAACTGCCAAAGAGTGCTCAAAATGTCATGAGTATTTGAGTATAACTTTCTGTGCCTTTGCCTAGAAATGGAGGCTAAAGGAAATATTTCTGTAAGCAAGAAAAAGAGGAAAACTGGTGAATGAGATATGAGCTTCAGATGTTTTTCCTAGGCTGAAAATAGCTGTAGCAGGAGCAATTTGAACTTTAATCATTTTGTAACTTTTGTAACAGCAGGAATTTTTCCAGCAGTACTACGAATTTAGGATATCAAAACAAGAGACAGACATGAATCAAGGGAGCAGAACTCTTGTTTATAAGTTTGTACAAAACTCTCTCCTACAGATCACTAAACTGGTATAAATCTTCCCAGTAACTTTGTATTGGTGATGCTGATGTGTTGTATCATGGTCCTGCAGTCAAGGTGTGAGCATTGCTGCATTCAGTACAGGGTTTCTGACACTGCCAGTCCCTGATGGTTGTCTTCCTGACCCTTAAAGCCGTGTCACAAAATCTGATCGTGTCCCTTGGGGCTGCCAAGCTCTCAGGGTGGGTCACAGGTGGGAGGGCAGCTCTAGCACAGCAGCTCAGAGTGAGGATGAACTGGCTGCCTGACTGAGGCTGGGGTTGTCTTATGCTGGGATGCAACGTCTGTTAATTTTCTTCCTCCCATGATGATAATTAAGATTATTTGGCAGCCCTCATTCCAGATCAGCCTCTCTGACAGTCTCGTAACATCCTCCATGGTATGACATCTACATCTGAGTTGTTGCAGTGTGATGTTCAGTGAAAGGGGCACAGTCTTGCTACAATTGCTTGAGAAGGCTTTATGGCGTGTGGTATTCTGCATCACCATACTGTATTGCTTGCATTGTGCAATTTTTTGTTTTGCATTGCATTTTTTAGGATTTTTACTGGACAGCAATGGTAGCAGAGGCATAAAATCAAAGTCAGTGTTTGTGCATTTCCACTCTTCCAGCTTGTCGGTGTCATCTCTTATGGGAGAAGTAGCCAACACTATATTGAAGATGTTAAGACAGTGTGGAGGAAATACTGTTGTGATTCTACAAGTAATAGAATATAACAAGGGACAAATTCAAACATTGAAGTCCTCTAGAAGCTTCCAAATCAGGGAAATGGGGGATATATTCTATGATAAATGAGAGGTGTATAGAAGAGTAGCAACACTGGCTCATTACCTTCACTCAGTGTAGATTTACTTTCAGTTACATTTAAGTACACCCATTGAAGTATCAGGTGATTTCTTACAATTACTTTGTTTATGGACGCAGTAACAACTGAAAGAACTTGCATTAACCTGTCACAAATACTAAGTATAGATAACCCCTTCTTTAAATGTCCTCTAAAATACAGCATGCAGGAATATTGTGCTGTAGTTTGAGTGATGACTAAGGTGTTGATCTTTCTGTTATGAGTCAGTGTGTATAGTCTGAAGACAGGGAGTCCTTAATCAAAGATTGTTGACCCTGCCTGACCTCTTGATGCTGTGTTTAAGCTAGACTGAGGAAGTGTGATAACTTACTTTCTTAAGCTTTCTTAATTCTCACTGTTAATTTTAGAGCTGTTCACTTCCTGTGTTACTTCAGGAAGAGCTATATTTTCTTGTGTGCTACAAAAAGCAAGTGGTTTTTGTTCTGGTTTTGAGTTGTTTTGTTTGTTTCTTTGTTTGCTTCATTTCAATGGGGTTGTTCTAAAAAGTATACTCCTTTCTATGCATTTGCATTCCTCCCCCTTATCCCTCAGTAAGATTTTGGCTTTAATCTAAAGTATGCATATCGTTTCTGAAAGTGGTGTGAAGGACTTGTGCCTTGCATCTGGCTTTATCTCTTATGTATTCAGAGGCATTCCTGGTTGGCAAGCTTTCCTCAGCTGCCAGTTAAAGTATTGGCTTAAACATAGTGTGGTGAAGGAACTGTCTTAATCAGAATAATGGTCATGATTGCAGATCACAGTCTTAGGTCATAGTACTGAGTCAGGCTGAAAAAAATTAGGTTCTCAGGTTAATTTTATTTAATTTTTGCTTTGTTCTGTCACGCTCTCCAGTTGGGTGATTCAGCTCATGTGTTTGAGGATGGATCTTCTGTATACTCAGCCTCCTGGTTGTGCTTCAGACTCAGTATCTTATGTTCATTCATCCACAGGGAATGACTGCTTGTAGTAGTCATACTTGGCAGGTACTCACATGAGAAAATTTTCATGTTGATTTTTGCCTTGAAGAACTAATTTGCTTTTGAGGTAGCAGCTTCTTTTCATGTACCTCTGCTTCCAGCATCAGGTGGAAGAGAAGTTTGCCTCATCAAGCTGTTAGGTTGCTTCTTATGGGATAGTTTTTGAGATGAGGCAGAAAGGACAGTACAGTCCTGCTTCTTTTGCTCTCTTACAATTATTTTATACATAATTTGCATTGTTTTTCTATCTAAAATTTAATTAACAAGTGATCTTCTGAAGCTGCTGTTGTTACAGCCTGGACAAATGTGACAGGGCACATACAGTTGGTAAAAGATAAAGTTTCCATGGCAGTAAGTAACAGTGTCGGCTCCTGGCATAGAAATACCTAGGAGTAAAGAAGAGAATAACTGTATTAACAAACTTCCTCCCTTGTTTTTTGTGCAGTGTGGTATTTGCCTGTAGGCAGCAAGTCACTGAACATTATGTGCTGGAGTAGTTCACTTCAGCCTTTGCTCCTCTGTAGCAAACCTGCTCCAGGCATGCTGAAACGTGCTCTTTCAGTTGCTGTTGATTCTGCAATTTGTGGAGCTCACAGTGACCCTCTTATACCTCTCTTACAACTGGTCACTGCTGCATCTTCTACTCATTTTTTAGGTATACAGGACACTTTTACGTAATCTTCAAATTATTTTTAGAGACTCGTTCCAGCAAGTGAGTTGGATGAATCTTGGGGGTGTTTCTGAGAGCTCTGCACAACCTCTCACTCTACATTTGCTACTTCTGTTGGAAGACTGTGCACAAATGTGTCAGTGCACATGTGGATGGTGTGAGCAGGTGTGCCATGCCAGGGATGCCCCATCCTGGAGTGAGTTCCAGTAGTCACCTTTGTGATACTATCACTGAGTCAGGCCATTAAAAGTCCCCCTTTTTCCATCCTGTGCTGATTCTTCTGTCTTTATGTCCAAGGAAAACCCAGCAACTGAGGTAGCTGTGTGAAATCTTTGCTAGGTCATCTTTCAGTATGAATTGGTCCTTTAACATTTTGGCCTCATGGGAGGTATTTCAGCACAGTATTTTCTAGTATTTTCTTCTCATTTTTATATCGGTAGTTTTCTGACAGATATACTAGCTGAAGCTTCAGGGGAAATGAAGAAGATAAAACCCCATGATTTGATCCACAGGGTTAGTCAGACACCAACTTCTCCAGGTACTTGGAAGGATGAGATCTGTCATCTCCGTTAGAGGAAGAAGCGGTTTTTGCAGTTCATGACACGGAAGCTCTTAAGTCTTTGTCACTGGGCTGATAGAGGTGACCACAGGAAACTTCTCTGTGATCTGCTTAAGCAGTGTCCTTTTTTGATTGTGATTGTTTGTAGCTTTCAGTTCTGGGATGATAAGCAGAGCAAATGGAGGCTGTTGACTCCAAAATACTTTGCAGTGTTACTGATCCCAGCCCATGGTGTTTCTGGTACCTGTGCATCCTGCCCTGCAAGTAAGAGTATCTGAGGACAAGAGAACAAATCAGAGTATGAACAGATCATTTCTAATATATACCTTTAAGGGAGCATAATACTACATCATGAGTCCCAAAATGAATATTGCATTGTTTAATCTGAACATATTTCACTGTGGACACTCCTACTGTAAAGGTAACAAGTTACCTGAAATGTTCCTTGTACCTTTGCCATAATAGGGGTGATTGTTCCTCCCCCTTCAAAGTGCACCCACTGAAGATGCTTTTAAGCATTTGGAAATGAGAGGAGGAACTATATCTGTGATTGTAATTTTGCCTGGGTATGACAGCAGTGCATCTAAACAGGTATTAGTACTGTAGCAGAGGGTCACCACAGTAACCAGTAATAAACAGGTGATAAACTTCTTTCAAAACAGGTAACTTGGGGTCACTCTCCATTTTGCTCAGGGAATAGAAATTTAACCTACAAACTCAACCTTGTGGTTTTAATTGTAATTGCTAGCTTCAGATATTTTCATAAGAAGTTTTGAATATTTCTGATATAGGAAATGTAGCAGAGTAACTTGGGGCTCAGTTTTGTATTCGTTGAATGTTGCAAAATGCTGTGCAAAACTCACTCCTCTTAAAAAAAAAAAAACAAACACCAAAAAAACCCCACCATCCAAAAGACTGTGACTATAAGAAGATGCTGGAAAGGCTTGGGAATCTGCATTGGCTTTCCAGATGGCATACTGGCACTTCAGATTTAATTTGAAAATGTTCTTATTCTGTAGCTGAAAAGTTATTAACAAACTGCAACTGTGGCTAGTTATTTGGCTTATATTTTTAAATTAAATTATTTTCAGTTTGATCCCGTGTTCCTGAAGGAGAGGTGTTCAGAGTTTTATTCTGTTCTTGGTTTCCCTGCCCACTGAGCAGTTACTAAGCAGGTTTGCTGCACAGATGGACGTGCAGGGGGTTTCTGGAGCGGCCGATGTGTGCGGCCAAGTGTGGCAGCAGCACCAGCCACCCGGGGGAACCCACACCTCAGACTGCCTTGTCTTGGCTTGCAGGTGAGCAGGGTAAGCCTGGCATTGTGGTGCTGTCCCTTCCTTCCTAGGGACTGGTGTGGGCTTCTTTGGAGTGGGTATTTGAAAATGTAGATCTACTCTGATGGAAGGAGACAGGAGTTAATAATTACATTGCTCTCCGTTCTTTCATTTAACTAATCTTTCAAGTCAAATAATTAATCAAGTCATAAACAAGAATATTTGCCAGGCAGAACCCACTGTGTGCGTGAAAGTAGTGTTTTCTCCACTCTGTTCTCTGTGAGAAAACCGTGTGCAAGGCTTGCCAGGCTTTTTGTTGGGTGACCTGCTGCTGTGCATGTGGTGGCAAAGGTCTGTGCTGCAGGTTTTTTGCTCCCATCAGAGTTTTCAGGTGGAAGTTTTTTCACAGGCCTGTTATCCACCAGCAGTGCTCATCAGTCTGCTGGGAGTGTTAGTCTCACCTCTGCCCAGATAGCATGTGGTGCCAGTTATCAGAAGGTCATAGATTATTTGTTTATGTGATAATATTTACTGCACTAACAAAATAGGATCCATATACTAGAGCTGTGTAAGGATCTATGCAGCCTGGCTTTATGGAGACAGACAGAAAGGCAGATTCCCTGGCCTGCTGTTTCCTTCTGGTTTGGTTTAATAGTAACACCACTGGTGTGATTTGCAGAACTGATGTAATAGACCTTTATTTGTTTTAAAACTCCCTGCTTGTAGCTGTTGTGCTGGTACAGAGGAGGTCAGAGCAATTCCTGTGTTATAGTAATTTAGTAGCTGTAGCTTGTGTTACAGTTCTAACACAAACCCAAATGTTGCTGTTTTACTGGGAAAGTTTAGCTAATATTAATTGAACTACTGTTGATACTGATAGTTACTTTTACTAGTTAAGCTCTTGTGTTAAAGCAAATTTACAAACTGTTGTTTGGTCTTTTTGAGTGCTTTTTTTTAAGCAAAGGCAACTGGCAGGATGAGGAATAACTAATTCCCCATTGTAGGAAAAAGATACCTTCAACTTCTCTGTGGTTTTAAACATTTGGAAGCTTACCTGAAGCTATAATTCCAGAATATATGAAGTGCATGCTAATAGTTGCACTTTAAGGCTTCAAATATATATATGTATATAGATATATCTGTATTTTAAATGACGAGGTTGCAAACTGTATGGTCTGTATGTGCAACTGTTCCAGCAGACTAACACTGTTTTGCAAGTGAGCTAAAGAAAAAACATGTGGCTGTCTTTTATAGATGTTAGAATTACTGTTGTGTTTCAAGATAATTAGATATTACTAGAGTTGAACTCTGTCATTATGAAATAAAAATCAGCTTCTTCCCATTGCTCCTCTTCCCACTTTGTTTTTCCTGCACAAAACCTTTTTTTCCTGCTTCATCTTTAAGTACATTTTCTTTCAGATCAATTGAGGTAGCAGTTCCTCTCCTTTTTTTTTTTCACTCTGGTAGCAAAATGTGTCTTCCATCACCTGAGGGAAGAGAAGCAACAGACTCTCAGAGCAGTTGCTTACAAAGATGGGAAGGAGGGATGATATGTAGATACTTCGCAGGGAAGAAATAGAAGGTTATTCCCACACATGCAGTGATTCAGCTAGAGTGTTTTTATGTACAGTGTGATTAA
>VYXD01000337.1:556454-582326 GCA_013397195.1 Hylia prasina | reverse complement strand
CAGTCTTTCCAGTTGGCATTTGATGTTTTTGCTGGAAATGCTGCAAAAATAAAGAGTAAGACTGAGCATGCACTTGACATGTATTTAAAAGCCAGTGGACTAGTTGCTGAGTTACACTTCAAATCACTTACTGGTAGGACTCATTCAAGCATAATTAAAGTTCAGTAGGACTTTTCCCCCTCTTTTGACACAAATTTTTGTAGGAAAAATTCTAGTACATCCAAGTGTGTTTTAGGAAGCCAAGGCACACAATGAAATTTATAAACAGACAAAAAATGCTCACTTTTACCTTGATAGGAAAAGAGTCAGTTACATTACTTCGTGACTAAAGAATATGCTTGGGAATTTTAGTTAGAAGTAGCTGAAATCCATTTAAAGAAGAGAGCACTCATGCTGATTGAAACCAGGGGTCTATAAAATAAATAAAAAACTAAAGATAGAGATACCAGTTTAAATAATTAAAAAGAACTGTCCACATTTTTTCTTTGTCCAGTGTTTTAATGTCTCTACTACGATATGCTGTTTCCATAAAGCAGTGCTATTTTAGTGCCTTTTATGATACAATTAAACCCATAAATTAATGTAAAATACAGAACATAAGTGAAAAAAAACCAACATTAATTTGAAGGATTTCGGGCCAGTGGGCGTTGATTGGGAGGAAGAAATAGGTTTTCAAGTATTTGCACAGGAGAGAAAGTGTAGGTCTTGTAGTGTAAATTTAGTGGCTTTTTTCCTCCACAGCTTTTGAAGAAATGTGCATAATCAGTCCACCATAATTGGTGGAAGTGAACAGTCTCCGTGTTTTCAAAACTCAATATCAGCATGATCAGATTAATCCCAAAAGACTTTAGTTCTGAAAACAAGATCAGGGATCCTAAATGATTTACATATTGGTGGAAATTTTGCTCTCCCTTGCCTCTAAAAGGCAATTCTGTGAATTACTCAGCAGACAACAAGTATTAGTTAGGAAGGGCAAGCTGTTCTTGGGTAAACCCTGAAAGCTACCAGAGGTGTTTCCTTGTGTGTAGCTCTGCCCTTTTGAAGTTTTGCTTGCATCTTTTCAGCCTTTGCCATTTGGGGGGGGCTCAGAGGATGAGGGCTCCTCCTTGGGCTCCCCACAGCTCTGAGAAGAAGTGGCTGCTTTACCTGAACTGATAAAGGTGATGGGGTTTAGCTTGTCTAACTTTGCCCTGGATGGATTAGGTTGGTTTGTAATCCTGTTACAACAGACCATGTGTCTGGGAAGCCAGGCAGTGGTACCGAACACCTGGGCTGTAATGGATGGGGACCGATAGAAATCTCATTTGCCTACCTGTCTGCAAAGGGAAATTCTCCACATGCACCTGAAGAAACTGTTTATACAGTGGGTATCCTGATTTTTAGTGATGCTTAGCAATCACATGGAAGTGGAATACTTGTTTTTTTCTACGTCTGTTTTTAGGTAAATTGTGAAAAGATGGTCGGTGAAGGTGTAATTCAAATCGGTGAATTGAAGAAAAGTGTTTTTACTTATCAAAAACTCAGGTCCTTAAGCGTTCCTGGTTTTGTCAAGTTGCTATTATGGACGTTTTAGGATGTTTGATTTTAAAGCTCCTGTAGGGCATATGTGTCTCAAAATACGGTTACTATGTGACCTATAATATATTGATATGGTTCAGTAACTAAGGATATAAAAATTGATGGTCAGAGTCTCTGAGGCTTTTGAAAATTGTTTCCTTTATTATGCATAATTTTATTTTCTTATGAGGACTGATGTGTCAGTCACCATCAAGCTTAAGTGCCTATTAAATCACCTGCAAATGCAGTTAAGTGGGTTTTTTTTCAGTAGCATAAGCCAGCAAATATTAAAAGGATTTGTCTGCTATGGAGGTACAGGTGGTAGGGAAAGGACCTCAGCAGATGCTTCATATTTACAGTTCCCTTCAGGACTGTTTTGTTTTGCCTGAGTTTGTAGGTGGGAAAATAATCTGTGATCTTTACAGTGTCTGCTGTTGTTCCTACTTCATTATTCAACACATGTAGATGGTAATAGTAATCTAGAAGATATTTTATTAAGCTTGCGGAAGATCAGTGTTAAAATTGAAGGTTAATTTAGGACGGTGTTTAATTCCCCAATACAATTGTGAGGGGGAGAGTGAGGATTGGGCTCTCTGCGTCTTTCCTTTGTCTTAGTACAGTAGTTGTTCAAAAGTATTTCAGAACCAAGTAGGTCATGAATAGTAGGGGTAAAAGCTTTGTTTCCTTCATGAAACTTATGAAGTTTTGGCAGAATTTACCAATTTCTTCTTAGTAAAATACCTTTGGATGCTTCAAAGTGAAATTATTATCTCTCCTGTGCGATGGTAGCTTTCCTTTTGGGAGTGAAGGTATGGATGCAGTTTGGATTCTTAAGTATTGATGCTTTCAGTGGCTAAAATACCTCAGGTTCCTCCTTCGCATTCTTTTCCAAAGACAGTTATAATCTTGAAATTCTGCAGTATTTCTCCTTGTTTCCTTTGATATTTTTTTTTTTTTTAGTCCAGAGGAGATTTCAAATGATAGGGGCAGTTAAACACTATCCTTTAGGAACTATTTATGCAAAGAAAACTCATTACAAAAGGCTTATTTACTGCTGCAGGACTATGTTGCAAATATCCCTTAAACTCTTAAAGTTTAAAGAATAGAGTTTGGGAAGATGAAAGTCACCTGTGTGTTCATCGCTTGCTTCAGCTGAGTTTCTAAATAATTTAGACTTTCATCATTCTGCAAGTGAAACTTTCTTCAGAAATCCTGCCAAAACCAAACTGTAGTGCACAAGCACTAGACAATTTTTTTGAGTATAGTTGATAGCCACTGTTTTAAACCATCTTCAGTGACATTGCAAATAGTCTTTTGTGTGCCAAGGAATATATAAGCCCAAGGCAGATAAGCTCTTTGGGATAGATGAGCAGAATTTTGAACAGTTGGAGCAGAAGCTGTGGGTAACGCCCTGATGAGAGAAATTAGAACATGCATGCCTGTGTAATTTCTCCTGTGAAATGAAGAATGAAGAAGAGCCAGAGGAGAGTGGAAGTATAGCACAATTCCAGAATGACCAAAGCAGAAGTTTTTTCAATTAAAACCAGTTATTCTGGTTAGTATAATACAGCGTGTTGACACACAAAGCAACACTTAACTGCTATCCTGTGATTAAGCAAAATGAGTCAGAATGGTCTTGAGCAGGACTGGGCTCTGCTCGAGCAGGACTGGGCTCTGCTCGAGCAGGACTGGGCTCTGCTCGAGCAGGACTGGGCTCTGCTTGAGCAGGACTGGGCTCTGCTTGTGCAGGACTGGGCTCTGCTTGTGCAGGACTGAGCTCTGCTTGTGCAGGACTGGGCTCTGCTGCTCAGCTGCTCGGGACAGTGGGGGCTGAGGGAATGGTCCCACCCGGGGCAGTGGCTGGTGTGGCTGTTGAGCCCTGGTTCAGTCAGGCTGGCTTCCTCCAAACTGCTAAAATCTGTGAGGACAGTGGGCTGCTCATTTATTCTGCATCCAGATCTGAGTGCAGGGAAGTGACACTTGTAGTATCTCCAGTTGTGTTCCATAGTGTGATGTCCCTCCCAGTGTCACTCTTGGTTCCAGTTCTGGACTTGCAGCAGGAGAGAGTTGTGCTGGTTTAGGTGTCAGGTAGCTGAAGGGCACACATCAAGGGTCGTGCTTGGCCACATTATCTGTGTGCTCTGCATATCAAACAGAAATGACATTTTGTTCATACGTAATTATGTTTTAATTGATTGTCAGACACGCAGCAAGATTCTTACTCCAGAACAATGTTTTGTGTAAAGGAGCTTGAGATTCCTGAGTCCTAAGTTTAGAGCCCACAAGTTGTGCTACAAAATAAAGTAAGTTGTGCTCAAACTAAGAAAGTAATGTAATCTACTACATTCCGTGGTACTTGCACTTCACAAAAGCTGCGACTTTTCACCTAAAAGGCTTGAGTCTCACAGTCTTGTGTTCTTCCTGGAGCTATTCAGTGATGTTACCATGGGAAGTCATTCTTGTGATTACAACTTCTGCAGCTGCAATTTATTTTTTAATGATGCCATCACTGTCCCTCTCAGGTGAACGTGAAATTAAATTGAGTGGCTTCTCTATAATTGTGTTCTCTCTGTGAAATTCTGATGGAATCAGCTTACCAGACTTGAAAAACAGTGTGATGCAGGTAGAACTTCGGTTTAAAACCTTTTTAGAGAAAGTGTAAGAGAACTTTTTATTTTACTTTTCCCCATGTGTTAAGATTCCCTGAAGTACAGGACAAAGACCCACTTGTTTACCCCTATTTGCTGTAACAAAAATGGCAAACTAATGCTTTTATGCATGGCAGAGAATTCTCTCCATGCATCCTAAGTATGTTTTGGGTATGCTTCAGTATGTCTATAGAGCCAAATGAAATATCTTTCAATAGTAAAATCAGGTTTATTACAGTGTAATTTACTTCTCTAAACAAGTCTCCTTTTAAAGACTTTTATCTAAAATTACTGATGAATGTAATGGTATTAAATAATTGAATAATAAAATACTGTTATGAAGCCAAAAAGAACATCTCAGTCTCTTTGATCTTCATTTTGGCTAAATATAGAAAATTTCGCTAGAGACTTTCGTAAACAGAGTCCATTAATCCTAACAAATTGTTTCGAAAAACAGCGACTATAAAAGATGTTGATTAAGACAGTGAATAACCTTGAGTTTTAATTTTCAATACAGCATGAGTTAACTCCACATTAATTGGAGTCACGCCTCTAAGTCATGTTGTACTGCTCTGAAATCCACGTGTGCCTACTTCTGTTTGTCTTGGCTTTAATTAATCATTCCCTTATTTCTTGGCAGCAGCCTGTTATTGGGCAGGGAAATATGGATCCAGGTGTAGTCTTGAGCCCCTGTAGCTTCTGCCTGCCTTCTGCACACCATGGTTCTGTGCAGCACAGGAGGTCTTGGCAGCAGGAAGTCTTACAGCAGATGAAACACAGATATGTCTGTACTATTTCCAACTGGAGTGCCAATGAGAATTCTCTCTAGTAGTCTTTAAGCCTTTGTTCTGTCATTGAAAAAGTTCAGATTTGATTTTTTTCTACATGTGCAGTGTTTACTAACATTCTGTGCATGTGTAATGTAAATTTGCGTGTTTGCAGGTTGCTTAATTTTATTTTGCCACAAAGCTTTTCATGACTGCCTAAGAATAAGAAGGATCCCATTCAAAGAAATGCAGACATCTGTTAATTATGTTTAGAAACAGAAATGCTTCTGGTTCTGACAACACATCATTATTTTATGTGCTTCTAAAGAATGCACCAATTGATAATAATTATCTGGATTAAGAGTGTCAGTGGAGTTAATAAAGAGCAGTGCCCTGAGAACTGCAGTGTCTATGTGTCTTGGCTCTCTGTGCACTTTGGGGACCTCTTTTCTGATTGCCTTGTTCTTTCAAAGTTCCCTGATGGGTTGGGGCAACAATTAACTCCCATAAAGCGCAAGCCTGGGAGCAGCTGGGCCCACTAATGATGGACAGTATGGATTTGTGCTGAGACATGCATGAATTTCTCCCCAGGGATACTGCCTTGGTATCATCTCAGCATATTGCATGCCATTCAGTGCCCTCAGGAAACATGGTGTTGCTCCTGATGGCTGGAAGTGCATGTGGGCATTCAATCCTTGCTGAAAACACTGCTCTGGGGCAAATCCTGTGCATGTAACCAGTCTGTTCCAGCTAGTCCAGAGGAGCAGAGGCAGAAATGGGGCTGTGTTTCTTGATCAGCTCCCCACTGTGTACCCCCTAAGGATAGACCTGACTCCCACGTCTTCCTGTAAGCTGGTTCACCAAATTACTGTTGAAAAATAATTTCTGTTTTCAGGAGTTTAATTACTGGGGGTTTGCCCATTTTCCTTGTTGCTTCTGGTTTTAAAAGCCAGATTAATGTTCAAGCATGTGTAAACTAAATTAGTGATTCAGTACATGTGACTGGCAGTGAGGACAGAGCATGAACTTGGTCATTGGAGCACTCAGCTTGTCCTTTATCACATACTTCTCACCTGAATCCAGTACTTGCACTGGGGAGATAACTGTAAGAAAGTTTAAATGCCAACACAGGGAATAGCAGTGAAGGGTACAGGAGATGGCTGAAAAGCTGAAGGCAGAGTAGGCTGGTGTAAGGTGTAAGTGGTGGTTTGGAATGTGCACATGAACTCCCAGGATGTAAGCTTCCAAGGAAAAGCAAGAAAGCAGCTGTAGGAGGAGGTAAGAGATTTCCTCTGTCAGAGGAGTTTTTCTCTTAGCCTTATCTATAAAGAGTGTCATGGTGGTGGCCACCACAAGCTGCCAGGCTTTTGTGACTGTTCCCCTAACTTGGGGGTGGAGGGAGAGAAGCTTGTGTTGTTCATAACACTGCAGTATGGGAAGAACTTAACACAGGTGGTTGGAGTGCTTTCCCTGCTCTGTTAAACACAACTGTCAGATATTTTAATCAGTTTTGTTGACACCTGTATACAGCTTCCAGTTATTAACTTTTGATTTATTTGTGTGTGCAGGAGGGAACTATTAGATCCTCCATCTCAGCTAAGGGCTTGGTTTTAATAAATTGCTCTCTTCTGGTGGTCCCTCAGAGCTTTAATGAAAGATACAGTTGTACTTGGTAACTAGAAACAATACATTCTTAAAAGATAACTAGCTATTACTATAATGGTCATTGCAGGAAACGAAATTAATTTAGTTACCCTGTGGCTGGAATTACATTATTAGTCAAATTGATGATGTGTTTCTGGTACTACAGAGGCACAGAAATTTGTAGCACTGTATGAAGACATTTTTATTTCAGCTCTCATTACAGGCAAGCTAAACATAAGTTACTGACAATTAAAAACACATGTAATATGGTAAATTATATATGGGTTAACCGACTGTCAATCACTTATTCTTCTGAGCAACTGCTCCTGCATGTGTACTACTTATTTTCCGGGGTTGTGGGGGAAAGTACATTTTTAGTTTATGTGACTTCTATAAGCAGTAAAAGAAGCAGTTTTTCTAGCTCTAGTACTGGCACAATTACTGTCAACTTTTGTAAGCGTGGTACTGAATACAGACTGCTGCCTGAAACTCCCTGCCTGGTGCCAAGGGGCTGACTAGGAAGTGTTGGCTAAAAACCTCCTGTTTAAATTTTTGTGAAGTGTGTACTCAGAGCTACAGCTGCGTTCATAGTTGAAGACTGAACCATTTCTGTGTTAATGCTGGCATTAAAATAGAGTGTGACTTTCAATGTGAACTGAAGGCATTTGGATTTAGATTTGCTTCCATGCTTTTAGCAAATCAAGTGCAATATTGACCTGTTGGCTTAAGAAGCTAACGTGGAACTAAATGCTACAAAGTGGTGTGAATGTGGATTTTTTTAAATTGCATGCTGCTCTAAAATTGTCTCTTAATGAAATTGGCAACTAGGAGCTTCAAAAAAGCTTTTTTGGTTAGAATAGTTGATATTTCATTCACATGTGGGGGTTTTTTCTGATTTTTTTTCTTTTTCTTTTCATTAGTCTTCATGAAGAAATCATTGACTTCTATAAGTATATGTCTCCCAGACCTGAAGAAGAGAGAATGCGGATGGAAGTGGTGACCAGAATAGAAAATGTTATCAAAGAGCTTTGGCCTAATGCGGATGTGAGTAGGACACTGTTTTCTTTGTTAATATGTAAAAGCAACATTTTGTGCCTGTTTACTTTATGGAATATTGAATATTGCAAATGCTGTTTGTTTTTCCATGTTAAACATAAAAAGACTTCTGGTGAAACGAGAGATGATCTTTCTTTCTCAAATAATACAGGGTAACATTTTCTATTACACATAGGACCAAAGTTAGTCCTGCTGCAGTCAAAGAAAAAGCATAAGGTGTGGCAATGTTCAGTCTCATTAATATTTATTTGATAAGATGAATGGGAACATATCAGATGTATGCATCTATTGTGTTAAAATAAAGTCTTCTGAAACTCCTATCTTTATACGTAGGAGTTTTAATCCAAAGATCTGTGATCTTTGGACTGATATATTTTCCAAATTAAACTGACATATTTTCCAAATTAAGAAAAAGTGAGGAGTCTGTGTTTAGGACGAAACAAATCTGTAGATCTGTGTGCTGACTTTAAAATCTGTAATGCCTCTTTCCACTGAAGATGGGCTTTTGCTAGTACATACTGATTCAAAACAAGAGTTTCTCCTATTCAGACCTGTGGTTTTTTTGATAAAGGTTAGATTAAAAAAAAGACAGAGAAGATGCATTTACAAGTCAATATGGTTTTATGAGGACACAGTTGGGTTTCTGGCATAATTGAATCTAGTTTAATTGTATTCTTCTATTAATATTGTCTTCATTTCCAGAATGTAAATTTCTAGCTCTACTCATCTATTTGTAGATAACAGTAGCTGAAAATAAGGGCTTGTTAGCCAGAATAGCAAATGAGATTCAAACAGCAGAATCTCTAGTATAAGGAATGCTCTTTGATCCTGCCACAGTAAAAGACAGTGTTTTGACATCAGTGACTTAAATCCACTGTTCATTTCAAATCTTCCTAACCTGCTTTTTTGGAGCGCCTTTTTAGAAATTGGCAGAATACGACAGAATGTGAATTCTGTATAAGCTCTGTGTATGTGCTGTGTGGGTTTGTGTGTAAAATATACTCACATTTTCAGGGTGGTTATTGTTATGGACAGTGTATCAGTGAGCATGTGTGGAAGGAGCACTCTCCACTGGGTGATGGCTGCCTTGGCACAGCTGGAGGGAAGTGGTTGAGTCATTACTCCACCTATCTGGCAATTTTCTCTTTGAGCAAATGCAGTAACCTTTCTGTGGGAACTGTGTAAGAGAGCAGCATGTGTCACAGGTGTTGCACAGCTCTCCTCTAACCCAGTGAAACAGTCAGGTGGACCCTAATCAAGGGCAGGAGTAGTGGTCTGACAGGCAATACTGTAGGGAAAAGCATGGTATGGAGCAGTGTATGCTGTGATACACCTTGCCAGTGCCTTGGAGGAAAGGGTTTCACCAAAACCACTGATTGCTTCAGCCTAGAGATGTTAGTATTTCCTAGGCAAGTTTGTGTGCCGCAAACTTAATTAGTCGAATGGGGTGAATGGATTTATTACCAGGGGATCTCTCTTTGTTATCACTAGCACTTTGAACGGGGCACAAGAACATACTGCTTCCAGAGATTCTCTGTAGGACAGGCTTGATCTGTAAAAGTCTTTTGTATTAAAAATAACTTTACATGCACATATAACATACATATATATGTGTGTGTGTGTATATATAACTTTGCATCCTTGAGAAAATAGTCTTTCTTTAAGCTGCTGAAAGTTTTTTGTAGCCACAAGGTATTTAAGGAGGGAAGCAAATTACAAACCCTACCACAAATGACAGCTGACCACTGGGCTTAGCTGTAACATGACTGAGAGGAAGCACACACTGTGTAGTTGAAAAACTGAAGTTCACTTTTCAATTAGTGCCAGTTAAAACTGCCAGGACTGTCTTTCTCCGCTATATATGAAAAAGTTAGAGAGAGAGAGAGTGTGCCAGTTCCTTTTTCTCAAGTCACTAACTGTTCTTCAAAGCCCAACTGCATTTTGTCTGCAGTTGTTATGTTGAGGAAGAATTCTCCTTTTATATGTCCTTCTATTTCCAGGAGGCTAAAAGGGAACTGAATGGTGACAACAGCATTACTGTGATGTTATTTTTCTAAAACTTATTTTGTCAGATCAGCTTGGGAGCTGAACTGCTGAACTCAACTGTGCTCGACTTGGACAGTCTCTTGTAATTTTTCAGTCCTTTGAGTTAATCACTAACGTTTTGAAAATCTGTGTTGGTTTAGCTACTTCTAGGATTCAAGTTTTGAGTGCATGCTCTGAGAAGGTGGAGTGTTACCTGGTTCAATGTCCTCAGCTCTAGCTGTAGTGTAAAGTGATGAGTTAATGTTTAAGCTGTTCATTTTGAGTCGTTGATACAGCCAAAACACCTAAAATAAACTTGGAAATTAAACATGCTCATTTAGCTTGTTGTTTCTCACTAAACACGTAGGTAAGACACAAAAAATATGTAAATACATAAAAATAAGATACCAAGAAAAGGAAAATAAGGCTCCATGAATTTAAATGTACAGAGAATGTACATGTGGAATGTGCCTAAGCACGTCCTTATTTTCCCCTCCCCTGTTCCACTTAGGAAAAGGCTGAAAAAGCAGATGGAGGGGGGTAAAACTAGGTATCCTAAACTGTTACTTTATTTATAGAAGTTAGCAATTGTGTCATTTGCTCTTACTCAAGGGAATGTGCTTAGAAGGAAACATTCCTAGTAAGTGAGAACTGTTCTTGGCATCAGCATGGCTCTGACCATAAGAAACACTTTAATTACGCTGAAACCAAATAACCCAAAACTTTTAAATGAAAACTTTTAAGACAAAGATTTTTCACCAGTTCAATAGGAAAATTTGGCTACTAAACAAGTAAGTACTTACACACTCGAATTTAGGATACATTTGTCATAATATCCTCAGCTTCGTGTCCACGTGACCACATAGATCTGAAAAGAGGGAATGTTGCATACTTCACACACTTCTGTTATGAAAATACTATGATTGGGAATGAAAGTAGAAAGATGAACTCGGTTTAGTTCAACAAACTTCAGAAAATTCTACTGAAAGATGTAGAAGAAAGGGAAATTAAATTGGCTATGGATGGATTTTTTTGTTGTTTTGACAGAGGGATTTTGGTACCAGAAATTTACCAAGATTCTGTGGGTTTCCAAGTTCTGTTGTGCTTAGTGAGCATGTATTTGGACACATACTGTAATTAAAGCTCCTTCAGGAACTGTGGAATTTAATATGACCAAGTTCACAGAAATGTGGGATAAACAGTAACAATAACATAGAGGAGTAGGAGTCATTACAGTACTATGAAGACTGAAGTTGTCTTATGAGTGCAGATACAGATCTCTGTCCACAAACAATAAAAACATGATCTGCAGCATTGGCACACCACAAAAACTAATGCTCATGTCTCAAGCCATAATAGTGTTCTGTGTTTGGGATACTTTAAATACATGCATGGCTACAGAGCTTCAGCAGTTTAAATTCCAAATTGATAATAAATCAAAATCCTTTCAAATTTGTGTTCTGATTTCCCCACTCTTCCTCTTTTGTCTTTCAAGTTTTTGTGAGAGAGTGGTTGAAGTGTGGGTGTGGGTTTCTTTTTTAACAGTTCTGTGTTTCTCATACTCCAGATTATTGTACAAGAGCAGATGTTGTCTCATTCCTTTTGGTAAAGGTCATATATGTTGTATCAGTAAGTTTATGAATACTTTCAGGGTTGTTTATTCAGTAAAGGCTCTCTGCTGTTCTGCTGAACACACTATTTTGTTTGATAATGTGAAAGTACATTTAGTTTTTTCCGAACCCATCAGTGGTTGCTTTATTGTGCAAAAGCACTTTTCTGGTGTTTTTGGTGCCCAGATGAATCCTAGTTTGACTGAACCCATTTTCATAGAGGCTTCATTTATTACTCTCCTGGATTAAAATAGTTATAATTATTTTTATTATGTGCTTAGCTTTGTGATGCCTTTATGCTTTTGTACAATATTGATGCTCATGCTGTGGCACCTCTCACAGCCTTTGCCAGTTTGAGAAGCTGTTATCTTTCAATATTAAATTGTGCGTGTACTTTTTATTGTGCAGTGAGGGGCTAAGAGGAGTGAAGGGATAAAAAATAACCAGGAAGAAGCACTCAATCTACTTCTTAGTGTACTAAAGTATTAAGGCACTTGCAAACATAATCTTTTCCTGTCTCCCCCTTTTCCTGAAGGGGTAAAACATAAAAAGTGGGTCACTTGACATGTAAATAGGTGGCAATCAAGCTGGTGTATGAGACTCATTAAAGCAGAATACTCAAGTCTGTATAAGGTGGCTCCAGGAAACACTTCAGAAGAATGGATGAAAATTAGCCCAAATGTGTAGATATTTTTTACTTTGAAGTCTTCCCAGCCCCACTTTGAGACTCAGCACATGAGCCTGACCTCCCTGTGAGGCTTGGCTGAGTAATGAGAGCTTACAGGGGAAACCTGATGATTTACACCTCCAGTGCTAGTAAAAATCTGGCATAATAAACTAATTCTGTGGGATGTGAAGCTTTATGAAACTTTTGTTTGTTGTTTAAGCAGAAATAGACAGAGTTGTGCTACTTGCTTTGTACTGCAGAAAAAAAATGGGTCATGATAGAATTGATTTTTTTTAAGTATGCAGAGCAATAGAAATACATTCAACTTTGAAAATGCTTAAATACTGAGAGGTATACTTTGAGATGTGAAAACAAAAAGCAAATTTAACTGATACTGTTTTTCTTAAATGCTTTGTTACCGTTAAGCATGTCAAAGTCTTGGATTCTGGCTTTTTGACAAATTTGGTCATGGGAACAATTTTTACATTGCAAAGCAGTTTTTTATTAGAAAAGTCAAAGTTATTAATGTTTTATGAGTAAAAACAATGTGGATCAGCTGTTTGTAGCATATTGAAGATGTGTGTGCTTTAACAGGAGTGCCTGTTAGCAATACCAAAATCTACCAGTGGAGGGTAGCAATAGCCAGCCTTTACTTAATAGACTTTGTCTCCTGAAGCCTGAAACATTTCTTATTCCTTCCTTATGTTTTCTCATATATCCTTTTCTTGTGTTTCAGGTGCAGATATTTGGAAGTTTTAAAACTGGTTTATATTTACCTACAAGGTTAGTAATTCCACACAAAAGAAAGCTAACTTGTTGGACCTGTAATACTGGGGTTATTTATCTACTCTCCCAGGATCTGTGTTACTTGTGTCAATAGTTGTTATGCTAAGAAAGTGTTAAGCTATTAGTTCTCTGTAAAGTGTACAGAAGTACAATAAACAAGACTGTTGACTGTAATGTGTCTGTATAGATCTTGCATGTATCATTAGAGGTTATAAAAGGCTTATGTTGGGATTTGACTTCATTAATACCAAAAGAAGATGTTGGTGCTAACAGAAAAACTAAATTTTATTTCCACAGACGACTAAATCGAAACCTTTAACATCACATTGTTAATGTTAGTGCTGAAGAGAAAATTTACATAAAGAATTGGTTCTTTTCTTTCAGTTTTCTTTTGTGAAATTTATACAATTGGCAACATCTATCTTTTCCAAATTTATTGCTGTTTTTTATAAATAGTCTTTAATCAGTGGCACAGGTATGTTCTGTGTAGACATTGTGAGTATTTATGACAACTAAATAGAAATGGAGTGAAAGGCTTAAATGGCTGCAGAGGATAAACACATTTAAATAGCATAAATCTGAGGTTAACCTTTGAATTGAGTTCCATACTTTGGGAACAGGAGGACATCTAGTACTGACTGCACGTGAGGGAAAGCCCCATCATTGTTTCATCTCTATTTGTAAAAGAAAGAACCTGACAGATACTTCAGTACCTGCTTTAGTTTCAGGAGCTGTAAGGAAATCTGATTTCTCAGTATTTGCTTGTAAAGCCAGAAGTGAGGTGTACAAATACTCATTGTTTTCACATTTGGCCTCATGCCTGGCCTTTTAAAATTTTCTTTTAAATAGGCTTAATTAAATTTGATTTGATGCTGGTAATGCTAGAGAGATATTTCCCACCCAATTGATAGATACTTTACTATATTTGCTTGATTGTTTTGAAACAGATGTAACAAAAATGCTTTTCTGTTGTCATATACTGCCTTTCTTGAGTATTTGTTTCAGATGAGGTTTTGGGGGAGAACAAATGCCAATACTTCAAATCCAGTCCATAAACCCACAAAAGACCTTCCTGTGACAGTGCTTGCCAAACTTTCAAAATAGTCATCATTTGTGTCTTAGGCATTAATTCACTGTTGCCTTTGTCCTAGGTTTTGCCTACCTCTCAGTAGTAGTTTGTTTAGATTTTGGGCTCTGGGATTCAGAAAGGCCTGAAGTGTGTTTTTTAATGCTGTGTCTCTTTGGTGGGATTTGCTCAGTGTCCATTAACTTAAGCTGCTGTTGGAGGTTTGGGCACACAGTTGTTTGCTGCTTGATCTGTCCATCCTTTTGCAGGCAGTATCTGTGCTCAAGGTGGCAACAGAGCTGCTTTTCTCTCAGTGTGCATCAGAAAAATGTCTCCTGTTTTTAACTGTGAGCAGTGGGTTGAACACTAATTTAGTTTAGAAGAGAAGTGTCCAGCAGCATTTCCTGCTCTCCAGGCCAGTTCTGAACACATTCCTGAAGGCAGCCGGATGCTGCCTATCCTTGCCAGCCCCGTGGTCTGTGGCTGAACTGCTGCTTGGCAGGAGACAGCTCATCTAATGCAGGTGTAGTTTCCTTGGGATTGTTCAAGCAGTGGTGTTTGTCAGTCAGCAGATCTGTAGAATCTCTTCCAGGGGGAATTATTTCTAAACTTTTTTGTGGTTTGTGTCACACAGTTTTCTATATCACTGAAGCATCCTGCTAGCATAACTAGGGTTTGTGTTCCTGGCCAAGCAGGGAAATCAAAGGAGCAAAGAGGGAGAAGCTCAGGATCTCACAGTTGCCCTCACTGGCTTCAGATGTGACACCAGCCACCTTTTGAATTTGAGTTCAGGGATTGAATTAGGGTGTCAGCTCCCTGTGTAGTGAAATGACTGTGTGCATGGAGAGGAAATGTAGTGGGATGGAGACACCCCTTCAAGGAGCTGAGTTAATGAGTGAAATTAATTAGGTGCCTTGGTCTTATTTAATAGCTTGTTGCTTCCTGAAGTCCAAGTTGCCATGTTTTCTTCTTTTTTTGCTTGCTTTCTTGTCTTGGCACTGCAGTCCAGCAGCTTACCCTCTGCCCTCTGGTCCTCTGATCAATCCAGAAAACCAACTTGGAGATGCAAAGAGGCAGGAAATTACCCCAGAATGTTCTGTGGGTTCTTTAGAGGGGGACTGAAGAAGGTTTCTGCCAGACCCATTCATAGATTGAAGTGGTTTGCTGTGGATTAGGCAAACACCAGACCTGAAGCAAAGGAGGAGACGGGGTCATGCATCTGGGGATGGAGGATGAGAAACAGGACTTTTCCTTTAGATGTCAGGCTGTTAAATCGACATTCCTGATGAATACAGCCCAAAGGTGGTGATTCACAACAAGTTAATTTCTTGCTCTGAATCACTCCAGAGAAGCTGATCCCTCTCTGCTCACAGTGTGGCCTGAGGAGCCTAATCTTAGGCTTTGCAGCCTAATTGATTTATGTTTATCTGTCCCCTCCTCTAGGTAACCTGAAATGGTCTGTATTTCCCCAAGTGTAAGAGTTCATCTCCAACCATTTCCTCGGAAAAATCAGAATTAATTATTTGGTTAAGCTATGTTCTGTCAGCTTTATTTGAGTTATGTAGGCATGTCAGTTGTTTGTATTTTAAGTGTTTTGGTCTTTTGATTTGAATGAATATTTTTTTTTTCTATTTCAGTGATATTGATTTAGTTGTGTTTGGAAAATGGGAGACATTACCTCTTTGGACCCTGGAAGAAGCTCTTAGAAAGCACAATGTAGCAGATGAAAACTCTGTAAAGGTTTTAGATAAAGCAACTGTAAGTTTGGGGGAAGAGGGTGTTTCCTTGTTCTAAGCTAAATTTCTGATCAAAGAAAGATGTTGGTTAAAAGAATGAATTTTCGTAAGCAGAAACTATTTTGTAAGCAGAAACTACTTTGTATATTAAATTTGAAATAGAACATATAGAACTTTTTTATTTAGTATGATTTTTATTACTGACAAAATAATTGACAATGCAATAACAAAACCATATTTTCCTATCATGGAAATTGTTTGATATTTCATATGCACAACATGTTGCTTTTAAGAGAGATTAGACCTAGTCAGTGTTGTACATTGATGTGTTTAAATTAGTGCATTTCTGGACTGAGTTTTTACATAAGTAAATAATTTCGTTTTTCTTTTGCAAGTAAGCAGGTATAATGAGTTTTCACATAGAAGTACTAAGTACAGCCTTGTCTAAATAAGTAGTGTATGTCGTGCAAAAAATAGATTAATTCCATTATAATTTCCTACCTTTTGCTAATTTTAAGTATGTAAGAGTATTGTGGTGTCTAAATCATAGCTCTTATTAGTAGAGAGAGGTAATTTGGCAGTCTCTCATGTGGAGATACATCAGAGTACCCCCCATATCTTTTACTTCATGATTGAAGTTCATTTTGGTGAGGAAGTGATACCCCAGTGACATGAGTTGTGTCATTTCTGATGTCTCCAGGACCATTTCTCTGTGTTTCTCCAGTGTTTGTCTCCCTCTGGTGTCTGTGGTTCCCACCAGAGCTGAGCTGCTGCAACAGCAACTCACCCAAACCAATCCAAAATAAATCACCTGGAAGGTGAAGCATTAAGTTCTGTTCACAGGACATTAAATTGAAAATAGCGTTTATGAGTTAGAAAAGCAAAGTTTATGTGAACAGTTTGGCAAAGCGAGTGAGTTCATAAATAGGAGTCCTGATTTCTCTGCCTACCTCCTCTCTATAAATTCATGAAAAATTTCAGGTTTACTAGTGCTTATGTTATAAATGAAACCAAGTGTGTCTTGGAAATTTGTATTGACGTATTATATCTTTCTTTTGCAGGTACCTATTATTAAACTGACAGATTCCTTCACTGAAGTAAAAGTTGATATAAGCTTTAATGTACAGAATGGGGTTAAAGCAGCCCAGCTCATCAAAGATTTTATCAAGGTTAGGCAACACTCTCATGGCACTACACACTGAGTATTTGATAACTTAATTTTATTTTCTGTTTTACTTTGCATCTTTACTAGAGATACGCTCTTTGTTATTTTTTGTTGTGTGATAATGCTGAGGGATGTTCTTAAGTCTTAGATATATTGCCTTAAAAGGCATGAAGGTACTAAAATACAAGAATAAAATGTGGAGTAGTTTTAATGGTATAATGATTAAGGAAAAGGCACTAATCCCTGTTTTAAGTGTTCTGCTCTTCTAACTGCAGTTCATTGAACTATGTGCTTCTCAATTTCAAGATGGGAGATAGTCTTATGAAAGCCTGAGGGTGTTTCTGTGTGTGAAAGCAAAGAAAATCAAGTTGCCTGGGTTACTTGTGACCCTTTGGCCTTGGGTCAGGGGGTGAGAGGAGTCTGTGCCCCTGGGGATGGAGCAGGAGCTCTGTGGCAGCAGGGGCAGGGCTGCAGCCCCATGGTACCCCCAGCCCAGAGAGCAGAGCAGGTCTGGTGCCAGTAGCTGGGGTCAGCTCCCAGACTGGCCAGTGCCTGGCACACAAGGGGCCAGGGAGGACATCGAGGCTGTGGGTAGGGGCAGGATTAGGGTCAGGATCAGCACCAGTGTGGGGCAGCAGGGAACAGCTGAGGTGGGAAGCAGCTCTCAAGCAGAGAGGAGGCACTGCCAGCAAAGCTTCCCACAGGGCTGTTTTCCCAGCAGGCTGAGCCAAGGCTGTGCAGCTGTGCCACACCACAGCTGGCCTTGAGCACGGGCAGCTGGGGCAGAGGTGGCATGGGCAGCTGTGCTGCTGTGGAGGGTCCTTTGTTTGACTTGGAGAAAACTTGGTGTGTTCTTGCCAAGTGACTTTGTTGGTTTTTTTGAGGCACTTTCTATAAAACACAGGGCATTCTCTTGGGTCTTATTTTGTCTCACATAACTTCAATACCTAACTGAGATGTCATATTTGGCATTAGGCTTCGAAATGCCTCTTCATCCAGGTTATTTAGGAAGTCTGAGGCAGTTGGAGCCTTTACTAAGAATATGCAGTTTTCTAAGAAAAATCCCATCTTTAAATTTTGGTGTATACTGATATTCAACACTTCAACTTGTGACTGGAAGTTCTAAATAGTTCAAAATCTTCAGTTAGGTAGTTGGGGATCTTCAATTAAATAGGGCTCCCAATGCTCACTGTAAGGCTCATGCAGGGAAGTTCTTAGCAAAATTCTTCTTTGCCTTTAATCTTTTGCAGTCACAGACATCATGACCCACATTTCATCTGTCACAATAAGGAGCTGTTTGGCTCTGTTGATAAAAGCAGTGATATTCTTGAGCCTCTTTTGCTGGGGGTTGTTCAGAGTTCAGGCATAGCCCAGCCTCCACTGCTGTCCCAAAGGTCTGTGTTCTTCACACCTCTGAGGGGAATCCATGCAGATAAACCCATTAAAGGACCAATTACCCAAAGATATTTCACTTGTTTGAAAGTGTTAACTGGATGTAGTGATTTTGAAGGGCTTTCTTTAACTCTGGACATCCAAAGTACTTGCAGGACAGAAATCTCAGTGCGGTTTGAGCTACCTCTCAATTGTAGCAATAAGGTTTTGTTACAGATGTCAGTATCTCCACAGTTCTTCCTTTGTATGAGAAAGGCAAGTGTGTATATATATACATATATATTCAACCCAAATACTTCAGATTTTCTGATGCAATAACTTTTTTCTGTTGTTAACATTTGCCAACAGAGTCAAACAGGTGAAATAGCTGTGTTGGTCATAGGCAGGGCATTGGGTTCTCCATTGTTATTAAAAATGATAGGTTAGATTTATAGTTAGCTTTAAGACAAAATATAATAAAGCAGATACTTTCAGTATGCTCTCTTAGCATCCATTGTATGCATGCATCACAGAATTGTAACAGCCTTGTTTTTCTCTTTCAGAAATATCCTGTGTTACCATTTCTAGTTTTAGTGTTGAAACAGTTCCTGTTGCAGAGGGACCTTAATGAAGTATTTACAGGTGGAATTGGTTCTTATAGTCTCTTTTTAATGGCTGTCAGTTTCCTTCAGGTAAGTTCAATGGAATCTCTCAATGCCATTGGTGCATAAGGACATCAACTTAAGAAGGAATTTAATCAACCCTTAAATTTAATCATTTAAGCTATCATTTTTTGGGGGTTGCACCCCCTTTTCATTTAAAATTAGATATGTCCCACCTGTCTTCTGTTCTTTCTCTGATGCTGATAATTTGGGTAGGAAAGATGTTTGGAACATCTGTTGGTGTACCAGTGCCAGGCACTGATACATATGATTTTGATACACATGATAAGATGTGTTATTCATGGTAAAACAACCTGAATATTGTATAACTTGCTTGGAACAAATTCCATAAGGTTGGTGTTAGCTGCAGCTGTCCTTTATAGCCCTTGGTCTCCAGGTCATATACCCTGTATGTGCTTTCACAAGTGGGTTTCTAAGCTGATATCAAACATTTTTTTTGTTTTACAACTTTCTCTTCAATCTAATAGAACAAAATGCATGAGCTAAATCTATATTGTGCCTGGGGGAGGGAAATATTGGACAAATATGAAGTAGCTGATTTCTGGCTGTATCAGCCCTGTTCTTTTTCCTGAACTAAATGTTATGTATAACTGTGTTTGCAAGTGTATGTCCATACTTTTCCAGACTGTAATTACTCTAAAACCTGAGTCTGAAACTGGGGCTCGGTGTTTGCTCGGTGCCTTTGCAGTTCCCTGCTGAGCACAAAAGAAATAAGGGCAATGTGCATGTAGTTTAAACCCAAAATCTCTCCAAATCCATTTTTTTCTTGAGTAACAGCACTTCCATTTGCACATTAAAAAAAATAATTTATAAAAAAGTCAGGTTTCATATCTGTTACAATTCTGAGCCGGTTTTGTTCACAGTCTCTCAGGCAGCTTACTTCACAGCAGAGGGGATCCTGTATATAGCTGTGCACATGAGAAGTCTGTATTGCAGACCCAGGTTTATGAGGTGCAAATATCTGCTTTTTCACAAGAACCCTGCCATTAGTGCTGGAAGTTCCTTATTGGACTAAAAGTTCAAATGCAAAAAGACTAGTGCTTG
The DNA here is from genome assembly GCA_013397195.1 of Hylia prasina. Taxonomy (NCBI): domain Eukaryota; kingdom Metazoa; phylum Chordata; class Aves; order Passeriformes; family Sylviidae; genus Hylia; species Hylia prasina. The sequence goes on along the minus strand of VYXD01000337.1, from coordinate 562,501 downwards.
ACAGCCTTTTTTTAAGAGGTAATTATTTTATGAAAGTTGTCACAGCATCTTATTTTAAAGATTCAAAACTGCTTTATCAAGGGAAAATAGTATATTTAGACATCTGTTTTATTAGTATTTATTACTGTATTTAGACATCTTTTCTGTGAAAAAGAGAAGAACTTGAAGTCTTAAAAGAATGAATTTTTTTCTCTCTTCCTAATAGCTGCATCCCAGGGAAGATGCCTGTATGCCCAATGCCAACTATGGTGTTCTTTTAATAGAGTTTTTTGAATTATATGGACGTCACTTCAATTATTTGAAGACTGGGATCCGAATAAAGGATGGTGGCTCTTATGTTGCCAAGGATGAAGTGCAGAAAAGCATGTTGGATGGCTACAGACCATCAATGCTGTACATTGAGGATCCATTACAGCCAGGTATCCTCAGAAACCAAAATGGAATAACAGTGCTGTTAAATGTTTAATAGATGCGCTGCAGGATGTTTTTTCCCTTCATGTATTGTACTTCTACCCAGAGAATTGCTGGTTTGGACTTCTTTACATCTAAATATTTGCAGATCTTTTAAGCTCTTTCAAATATTTATGCTTTATGCTAATCCTGTTCTACAAGAGGCAGCTGCAGTTAGTTGGGACTTCAGGGCAATTTTTAAAACAGATTACTGTCTCCTGCCTGAAAGGTGATAGCCACAGTTTCAATCTTACTCATTTATTTATATTCTTATTTTAAGGTAATGATGTTGGGAGGAGTTCCTATGGTGCCATGCAAGTGAAGCAGGCTTTTGATTATGCCTACGTTGTTCTGAGCCATGCAGTTTCCCCAATAGCTAAATATTATCCTAACAACGAAACAGAAAGGTAAAGTCTCCAGGTCTAAATCTCAGACATTCTTTGTTTATATTTTTCAGTGTCTAAAAATTAATTGTGCTGCTGGTTTTGGTTTTTTTCCTGGTTTGCAGTATATTAGGGAGAATAATTAGAGTAACACAAGAAGTGGCCACATACAGAGACTGGATATCCAAGCAGTGGGGAATGCAAAGCAGAACAGAATCTTCATGTAATGGTGAGTTTTGACTCAGCAGGGCTGAGGGAGGAAACTTCCTGCGCATTCTGCTTGTATAGATTTCATTGTTGCTTTTGCCTTACATAAGTCAGTGTGTGCATCCCAATAGCAGTTTCCTTCTTTGTTCAGTATTCCTGTCTTTTCATCCAGAAGAGTCAGATTTGTACAAGAGTAAAATGTCCCCATCTACAATAGATTGGGTCAGTAGAGGGGTCTGTAAAGAGTGCTGCCTTCCAAAAAGCGACTTTGGAAAAACTTCCAATTTAAATTAGCACATTGTCAGTGTCACACTTTCTTTGTCCTTTAAATGTTGACAAGATTTTAACAAGAATTACTGGGCATGCTAGTTTAAATCTGAATCCTTAAATTCTGCATTTTTAATTTTTTCCTTTTAAATTCTAACATACCATATGTGTAAGGAAGGTACTTAAGCCAGGATTCACTATATAAGTGGAATAAGTCTTTTAAACAGAAAGTCCTGAAATATCAATCATGATCTTGTTTTTAACAAATGGAAACACACAAAATCTAGCCAGGGAACTTGGTGACAATGCCCTTTTGAATCACCTTTAATCCACTGCCCATCTTTTGACTCTAGCAGCCAGTTGCCACCTTCTTTTGATGCAGGTATATCTGCTGTCTGGAAGTTTTCAAACTAAAATTAATTTTAATACTCTCCAGTTAATTTTAGAATGTTCCCTCTCAGAAGCGTTCTCTTGTTAGCAATTAATCAGAGAAGATGTTGCAAGGACCCATTCTTTTGGCTAGGCTGGGACTTTGTTTACTTGTTTTTAGAACCTGTGTTAGTGATTTGTCAGCTGAGTGTGCTCTGTGCCATTCGAGCTGAGAGGCTGCAGGCCCTTGTGGCCCTGCTGCCCCCAGGAATGGCAGACACCAGGGATGGTGCTCAGTCCCAGGAGCTCCCATCCCCTCCCTTTCAGCTGCCCACGTACATGGGCATTATGTACATCTATACCTCCTTAGAGTCTTACTTGAGATAAAACAGCAATCAAAAAAAGAAAAATAACCCCGCATTAGGAAGGTAATGGTGACAGTAACAGTGGTTGTCTTGTTGATTTAGTTCAGATTTATGTTCCAATTTTTTTTTTTTTAAGGCAGAGCTTAGTGAGATATGAGAGTTCTGTATCTTGAATTTTCAGAGTAGGAAATCCTACAAAGCAGTGTGGCTTATTTGGAGTTCTTCTGATCCTAGCAGCTCCAGCAGAAGAAAAATTGGAGTTGCTGAGTATTGGGCATATAGGAACAGTATTTTAACCTATGTATTTGAGTGCTGTTGAAGCGTGGCATGAAACAATCTACAGCAGCACATCTGAAATTTGTCACTGCCTTCTTCCACATCTTCTGTCCCTAATTTCCATCTCAAACCATGGGCAATGCTCAGTGCATTAATGGATCCTGTCAGGAAGCCACCACCCCTCTGGGAGGTGCTGGCCTGCAGTGCACACACATGGATGCACTCACGTGTGTCTGCATGGATTTAGGGTGTGGATGTGTGCAGGTGTCTCTGCATGTCCTGTGGCATGTAACACATATTTTGTACCTTAGTGGCTATATTAAAAAATCCCAAGGGAACATATTTTTGCATTTAAAAGTGTGGTGATGCTTCTGTTTTGTTTTTACTAGGTAATGGAGTAACCTTGATAGTAGATACTCAGCAGCTGGACAAATGCAACAACAATCTTGCTGAAGAGAATGAAGCACTGGGAAAACCTAGAAATAAAACTTCAGAAACACTTAGTAAACATTCTTCAAATTCTTCATCAGGTCCTTTATCATCATCATCATCCACACTGTCCAGCTCTAGTGATGTAGTAAGTACTGGAGGTTTTCTGACTTTGCTTTTTAAAATTTCTTTGGTTTTTTTTTTTCCTCTGATTTATATTGTCACAAAATACATTTTGGGAGCTCACAATCCTAGTCAAATAATTCATCCAGAATCCTAACTTGCATAAGATGTTAACTCTTATGCAATTTCTACAGATATGTTGCAGTGTATTTTTGACACAATACATGTAGAAAGTGAATATAGTAGATACAAAGTTCCACAGCCCTCTTTTCTCTGGGAAAACTATATTTCAAAAGTAAAACAGACTGGGAGTCCTAAGCCATGTGCTTTAAAAACAAACAGGCGAAAAGCTTTGAAAAAAATAGTTTGGGAAATTCTATTTAAAAAATAAAAGGCAAATCTTAGAATCAGAATCACACATCAATACATCTTTAAATCTGTTTTACTCAGTAAGAATTCTGGATTGAAAGAATTTTAATATTTAGTAAAATAAACAAGTTTTCAGTTTTGTCCACTGTTAACTTTATTTTTAAAGGAAAATTCACTTTTAGAAATACTCACTCTTAAGAAAAACTCACTAATCCTTTACATTTTCCTTAAGGATTCTGATGGAACACCTTGCAAAACCTCTAAACAGTTGAGTTGTCGTCAGTCTACCACAAACAGAGTGGGGTCACAAGAAGTGTCACTGGAATCCTCCCAGTCAAGTGGGAAAACACAAAATAGCCAAACAGCCAATACATCCAGCAACACAAACAAATCTCAGGTTTGTGAAACATTTGAAAGCAACAACTATGTAGATTATTTGAATATTACACATATTCCCCATAGAAGGGTAACTTGTTCTGGAAAGGGAACACTGCATTTTTCACCTCCCTTTTGCCCCATTAAAAAGCTTCCAGCACTGATTGTATCCAAAGCCACCTGGTTCTCTGATAAGCTTGCACAGATGAATTTGTAACCATGTCTTTCCCAGCTTTAAAACAGATGAAATTGGTCTGACTTTATTTTGAGAAGCCAATGGGCCTCACTGTATTGACCAATTTGACCAAATTGTATGCCACAGCTGTGTTGCACCCATTTCCTCCTTTGCAAAAAGCATGTCAGTCCAGTTTTGATTGCGAAGTCTGAGAAATGAGGCGTGCCTACACTCAGTGAAAACAGTTAGCAAAAATGTGTTTAAAACTCTGACTGGCTGCTCTTTTAGCTGTTGCTACTTGTTGATTAAGGGAGGTGAAGATTCTTTCCTGATACATGGCATTCCCCCTCATTTTCCCCTATAGCCAAACATCCTTATGATGACACATATCAGAGCTTAGGCATTTAGGAGATTTCCCACACTGAGGAATGATTCTATGGCAGTTCAGTATTCAGGAAATATTCTATGCCTCTATATACAGTATATCCAGGATATAAGCAGTTTAAATTCTTACACTTTTGCAGAAATTAGATCTTTTATGTTTCAAACATAGTCCAGAACCTTTTGGAATACTTTTCCTGAAAATAATTCTGAAGACATGCCTCTTCTTTGCTGATGATTTGTCTTCTAAGAAGACAATACACACCTGGCCTTGGCTATGCCATGAGTGTGTGTTTGTGTTACTGGGCAGAACTAATTCCAGGCTCGAATGTGCACGTCCATGATCAGACATACCCAATCTCTGAAAAGATTAGTCCTGGATGAGATTTGAGCAATCTTCCTGTGCTGTCTTGGATTATGGATGTTTCTGTAAAATACCTTCACACTTTCCAAAATTCCAACTGCTCTCCTCCTCTGCCTGGACCTATTTGGGGCTAGAGATGAACATTTATCCACATATCCACTCCCCAAGTGGGAGATTGGCAGTGCTGTGCTGCTGTCTCAGCAATGACCAGGTTTCTTCTGCCATAGGAAGTTGTTTCAAGTGTGCTGTTTTTAGAAGTCACCATGTTCATTATGCAGCAGGGACTTACCATGTTCTCTTTCCTCTCCAGCATGGATCTGCACGGTTATTTCGCTCTTCTAACAAAGGCTTCCAAGGTCCAACAAACTCAAGCCATGGTACCTCAGTCACAAACAAGCAACACCAAGGCAGCAAATCACACCATCAGTTTTTCCACGGCAAAAAGAGGAAACACAAGAGGGATGCAGCCCTGTCAGACCTTTGTAGATAGTTGCCTACTTTATGACTGTTCTTCTGTGTGCAATGATCTCATGCTACAGGATAGTTTGATAGTGACTCCTTGGATCTCTTCTGGAGCTTCAGACTGTTCAGACATAGATTAGCAACTGCATTTTTTTTTCCCAGCTCGCCACGGAACGGAACATGAAGATTGATCACTGCAAAAAAAAAAAAAAAAAAGAAAAAAAAAAAAAGAAAAAAAAAAGAAAAAAATGGGGAAAAAAAAGGAAAAAAATATTTTTTTTAAAAAGAGGAAAAAGGCTGCTCATTTGATAAGTCATATGCTACAACAGGGTCATTTAGGATATAAAAAGCTTGAATGTAAAATAAATGTATTTCCCATCAGCTCATGCTGACCTGTAGAGATAGTACTCAGTGTGTCTAGGGGGTGGTAACAAACAAATAAAACACAAAAAATAGGAAAAAAAAGGCAAAAAATTGTATTTTGAGGGAAACCCAGCCTTTAAAGGTGAAAGTAATTTGTGCATGATTTTTTAATTATTTTTGCATATACTTACCATTTTATTGTGTATATATAGATGACCATATAGGAAAACTGACATTTGTAATAGTGGATTTGTTAATACTTTTTACATAACATTACTGTTTAAATTGTAAACATAAATTTTTCTCAGGATTAGTTTGGAAAATAATCTGAATTGTCATCTTAACATCCATATAAAGAGACATTACTAGTTATATTGCTCAGAATTTGTTTTCTTGGCATTTGGAAGATCTCATAGAACTTTTGATCTGCAAAAGCTGTTTCTCTGAAAGAAAGGTTTATGGTGGCAAATGAAGACTTTCATTTGTATAAAGTGTACATGTACTTTGTGTAGACACTGAGCTTGTCATCTCTGAGAAGTAACCTTCACCTTGTTTTCTAGAGTGCCATCATTTCAGGCAGTGGGGTTTTATAGTTGCATCCTTCTCTTCCTCCCCTCAGTGGTCTCTCCTCAACCCTTCCTTCTTTTTTTGAAAGAAACAACAAAAGGCCACTCTGGGTTTTTTTTTTT
>VYXD01000337.1:543243-556442 GCA_013397195.1 Hylia prasina | reverse complement strand
TTTTTTTTTCTTTTTTTTTTTTTGTTTGTTTGTTTGATTTATGGTGGTGTTTTTTTTCCTTTTTTTTTTTTTTTTGGTTTTTAAAAAAACAAAACAACAAAACTCAGTTTGTTACAGATGTTTGCATTCCTGGGCTGCTTTAATCCCATGCCTCCTTGTTTGTGCCTTTCCTCCCCCTTCCAGGTCTGGGTTTTTTTGTCTTTTATATTTTTGCTAACTCCTGTAGGAGATGATAACTGTTGAAGCTTTAAGTAAATTTTACAATTAAAGTATTTTTTTCTCACTCCCCTCTTAGGCATTTTTATATTTACACTTAATTATTAAAAACAAAACAATTTCAAATAATGAAATATACTTTATATTGCCTTAAAGACCCAAACCTTTCATATCTCATAATATTTCTTCATTGACCTAGTTCTCATTTCATTGAAACTCCACATGTGTGTGGTTCAGTCACATCACAAGTCTAGGTTGCAGTACCTTTGATGCCATGAATGCGACTGAAATGGAAAATTGCACTCACAGGCATAGTTTGGAACAGGAGTTGGGACACTTCAGTGGTGGAGAGTTAAGTGGCATTTACTTTCACATATTTCTGTAAAGAGGAGAGTCTGTACTTGGCGTACGTGGCTCTATTAAATGCAGCAGTTCTGAGATGATGCTTTTACAAAAAGTACTGTTAGCTTTGAGAAACTCTTTTTGTATGCATTTACAGAATACTACAGACCAACCTGACCTTTATGGGCACTAATGAGTGCAATGATTTTTAAAGTAAAATGAGACCAGAACTGATGTCATCACTTAAATTAATAAACATTTTCAATGTGTTAAAGTGTTTTCCTTCAAAAAGGAAAATATGCGTAATCCAAAAATACAGAAAGTCATGACATTTACTCCAACACTAAGCTTAAGAGATGTTAATTTGACAATTTTTTGTTAATTTTTAGTCATATTTTAATTTGATCAGATAATTTTATCAAGATGTTCAGCTTTTCTTCATAGAAACTAGTAAAAGTTGTACCACATTATGCATAGTCACTATTTATTTTGTTTTAGATTATTGTGAATGTGTAGACTTATGTTCACCGCTTAGGGAACAATTATTTATAAATTATATTAATCCAGTATTGTTAGCTGCTATTAGCAAAACTGTTCCAAAACTTAATACTTGCAAAGATCTGTATCGCATTTACCACACTGAAGTGTTTTTAAAAGAATCACCCTCATTGTTGAAAGCAGATGTACTCCTAGGGTGCAGATATTAGTGTTCCAATAAGCATGTGATAATTTTAAGGTGGTGGTAGCGGGAAGATAATCTTGATTCCATTGGGAATCTTAGGTTTGCCTCAATTTATGGTTTTCATAAATTTAATGGAAAATAGCTTTTCCTGGACTGCTCAAGTTTCTTTTTGGTAAACAGTATCTTTCTAAAAGAAAAAAAAAGAAAAAAGAAAAAAAAAAGAAAAAAAGAAAAAAAAAGCATGAAGGAAAAATTGAGGTATTTTACATTGCCTCAAATGACCAGCATTGTATTCATAAAATACTGTATATCTTGCAAAACTTTATTTAAACGGAACAGTTGAACTGTTCGTTTTTCAATCTGAAGTAAAATACTTTCAAGACCTTTTAGTTTGCCTGCTCATTTGTCTTGTACATTTCATCTCTGTATTTGACTCAAGTCTAATTCCTTTTTGAGTTTCAATACTTTTGTGAAGATTTTGTGAATATATGAAAAAAATAAATGTTTAATCTAACTACTGCAGTTTATCACCATTCTTGACACCCTGTCTCCCCCCTCACAGCACTGTGGATAGAGTCACTTGAGGAACATTTTTCATGTCGGGGCTCTTCCCCAGCTGAGTCCTGAGCCCCTCTGCCTGGAGTTTGCAAGTTGATTTTGTCAGGTGGCCCTGGCTTTTCCTTTCAGGAAAACTCTAGTCCTGACAATAAACAGAAGATAATACACGTGTAAAGATTTCTTAATGTATGATTTTTGTCTAATTTTCGTCCTCAAATACATAGGAAACTTATGGAAGGATCTATTTTTTTGTCTTCTGAAATTGGCTTTGGGGTGGTGTTGCAGCTGCAGGGCAGCTGCTCAAAGCTGCCATGCTGAGGGGGGTTGTGTAGAACAATGCAAGAGTTAATTGGATTTACTTCCAGCTCAAATCCATGTTCAGCACTTCCTGAAGCATGTCTGGTATTACTGAAGTGTGTTCTTGTTGTTGTCCTTCCCTGGGAGACATGCACATACTGCAAGGTCTGGTGGTTTCTTTCTGGTAGTCCCCCACAGACCATTGGAAACACATAGATAAGCTGAAATGTTCCTATATCTTCCTGTTTGGCATTAAATTGTTCTGCTGACAATCTGCTGACTGAAAAGAAAATTGATCAAATGGCGTTTATAGTTAAAAAGCTATGTATTTGTTACTTGACAGTCTTCTCCCTTATGGCAGAAAAGAAGCTGAAATGTAAGTAAATCTTCCTGCTTGTGAGACATGACTTGATTCTGTTTTGGTTTTAAAATACTAAAACTTGCTTTCCTAGAGCTAAGTCTTTAGAAAATAATTGTAGTCCAGTGGCTGGTGGCAACTTTTTTATGTACTTTTGAAATGGATATTTCCTATTTTATGTCTAAAGTCATTGTGAGTATATCCTAAATATAATGTGAGTAACTGGTTAGAAAATAGTCTTACCTGGAAAATGTATTGTAAATAAATGCAGCCAATTATTTGACATCTTGAAGGATGTTAAAACCCATGATAGATCTTAAAGCAGAATGTTTGACTCCAGCATTATTTCCTAAAGAGTAAAAGCCATAGGAGAAGAAGTGTGTAATTACTCAAGAAGGGAGTATATTTACCTCTTTAGAGGCTGTAACAAAAAATAAATTAATTATTCCAACTACTGTTTAAGGGCAAAAAGTGATTATTCTGCTGATTCCTGGAACTTGATTCTTTTGCTTAAGAAAGCAAAATAATTTTCTAAGAATCAAGTTTAGTATGTCTGAAAACTGTTTTTCTTGAAAGTGCAGATTTTGAGAGCTTTATGTTCTACCTAATCTGTAGTGGTTTCAAAAGTTTTCCTCAAAAATGTTTTCTGGGTGCAGTGTGTCTTGACTGTATTTCCAGGAATTATTTACTAGCAGTTCTGACAGATACATTATTCATTATTTCATCCACAGGTTGAAAACAGCTTTGCTGTTCTCGTGGTGCTTAATTTCTTCATGGTTGTAGATTTTTCTGTGCCAAAGTACTCTTAGGCTCTTCCCTGTAGTAATTTGTTCTGAAGCCTAATGAACTAACCTTCAAACTGGTTGTTAAGATGTTTGAGATGATCCCAGGGAAAGAAATATCCAACACCAAGAAGCTTTTGCAAGTTACTTAATGTCCTGAGTAACATAGAAATTAAAATTGAAATGGCTTTATTGAGTCTTTACAAGCCCAAAGTTTCTGTCAAATACCTGCTTGAAAAGAGAATAGAAAGTGGCTGTTACTTGGACATGGTAGTGCTAGATCAAATTAATGTGTATTTCAGATAACTCTAAAATTTAGATCAGTTATTTTTTAAAAGCTTTTGATTTTAATTCTTTGTATTTAGTGGTTGGCCTACCATGATAATTTTATTAATTTGTGGACTCCAGAAACTTGTAAGAGAGAAGTGTGGTGCCTTTGTTGGGCATCTTGGCCATGCTGTTCAATGGGCTTTTCTCTTGGCAATAACCAGCTCAGAGCAAATGTCCTGTTCCCATTTGCTCCTTCCTGTAGCAGTGCAGGATATGGATGAGACTTGGCAAGAAAAAGGGTGTGAATTTTATTTTGCTGTAAGTTAATTGTTAAAAGCTGATAGGATCCTGAAAATCATTGAAGTACACCTATGAATAGGGGAAGATGAAAAACCTTGAGTAACCTCTGCATAAAAGCCTTTTGGAGGAATGTAATCTTTCTGCTTCTAAGATGGAAGTGAGGTGTGCTGTGGGGTTTCTGTGGGTCACCTTGCTCAGGCATTAAATGTGGGATACTGACTGACCTCAGCAGTGAATCTCCTGAAGGTGTCTCTGCTCTGTAGAAGGTCTAAATAGCTCTTGACATTTGAAACTTGCTGCGTTGAGTTTCCTAATCCTTTTTCAACTCTGAGCCCACCCTTTGTTTTTTGGTGCAGTGACATTTATCAAATGCTGTCCAGCAGGTTATAGTGAAGCACAAAGGGGATGTAGATCGGTAGTGCTTTAAGAAGGGTATTTCCTGCTGCTACAGGGCTCTTAAAAGGAAAATAGACCAAACCCCCTTTGACTGAGCAAGCTGAAGTAAGAATATGTCCCCTTAGCCCTCACATATCCATGTTTGAAGCTAGTTTCTGTGAAAATTATTCGACAATCTAAGGATGTGAGGCTGATTTCTTTAGTCTTTATAATGAAGTCCTACTTTCCCATGGTGCAAAACTCTGCCAGAAAAAACCACTTGACTCTATGCAAGAGCTGGCTTGTAAAGAATGCATTTGTGTGGTGGCAGAGAAATCTGAGGAACCATGAGTGCAGATTTGGTGAGTGCTTTGCTTGTTTAAAATAAATAAAATGCTCTTGTGCGGGTATATAAAACGACTTCTGCTTCTGCATGAAGCAATGTTTGACTCTTGAGCTTAAAGATCATTAAGCAATCAAATGTGTCTGAATAGCTGTTAGTGAAACTAATCTGCACTCATGGCTGCTTTTTCCCAGGTCTAAAGTTCATTTGTTGTGCTAGATTTGGTGACAGTGAAATCTGAAAATAATCCTGGTTCAAACTGCTCATTTATGCTGCCTGGCAATGTGACACAAAAATATCTCTTTTGAACTTAAAGCCCCCATCTTAAAAAAACCCAAAATCCCCAAACAAATACATCTTGCTTGTCTGTACACAACAGATTATTGCACCAGGAGTGTAAAAAAAATGTTTTTCTTACAAAAATAACATGATGTGGTTTAGCTGAAATGTGCATTAATGGTTGCTGTTTGCATTTCCCTCCTCCTGTGACCTATTTCCAAACAGGACTGTTGTTCGTTAATTCTTACAATAAGTAGGAGACTGCTCAGGGCTGGGTTGGGGTTTTTTCCCTCTTCAGTACAGTGGACCTTGAATCAAGCTCCTTTGTGGTAGTCTGGTAATCAGTAACTAGGAAAAGACATTCTCGGTCAGAAAAATCAATGGCTAACCCAACAGCAGGTAGAACTCTTTCATGTTACAATGCATATTTGTTTTTCCTTTTCAAAATTTTTCATGGTATATGGGAGGAATAACTTATAAAATAATGTACTTATTTCTGTAGGATTCTTTTCATCCTGAACTGTCTTACTAACCTGATGTTATGTTATCAACTTTTATCCATCAAGATAATGTAATTAATCATAATTGCTGACAATTTCAAGTATGTCTAACCTGCAGTGTGAATCGCTTCTGTGCAGTGTCTAAGCCACCAGCTCCAACTACAAAAGGTAGTTTGAAGGCTTCTGCTTTATAATGTTTCTTGTATGCAGACAGTAGCACCTTCAGGTAGTGGTAATTACCCACAGAATCCCAGTAATCTGAGGGTAGAACTGAGAAAACTGAAATTTGTTGCACAATATTGGCACAGTGTTAGTAGGGTGAAGAGCCCAGGGGGTAAGAGCAGTACTGTCCCCAAGGAAGAGGCTGCCCTGGTCCCCTGTGCACAGGGGCAGCTTTGGCTGGGGCACAGACCACACTGCCCTGGACCTGCTCTGCTACACCAAGGGCTTTGTAACAAGTCAGCACTTCTGAGCTCCTCAGAACAGTCACACGAGGGTCAGTCAGAAGCAGAACAAACTTCTTGGAGAGTACAGGCAATACAGACGTTGGGAACCAGGAAGCTGAGACATTAATGTGAAGAAGAAAGAATCCAATTTGCTGTTACAGAGGGCACTGGTTTGCTAACTTTACCTTGCATGGACAGTCTGATTTTTAAAAAACGAACCAAAACAACACCTAAATCTTCAAATGTATTATTTTGCTTTATTTCTATTGGATAAAGTGATATTTTACGTTACAATTTTAGAGGAATATTTTTAAAGTAAAAGCTATAGAAAACAATAACAAGTCATGAAATAATGCAGTTCTATAGTTTCTCTATTATGTATTTTTATAATTATCTCAGACAAAAACCCAGTGGTTGTCAACTATAATGACTGTATTTGTACATTTGTGAGAGTCTTAATGTTCTGGTGCTCCTTAGTGAGGGAAAACTATAATAAACAATTGTGATGAGCTGGTGAAATACTAAAAGGACGTAAATAAGGACTGATGTTTGTTTCTCAGATGTCATTATTGGAAACTTACTTATTTTCATTCCTTCTTTAGCGTCTTCATCAGTGTCTGAGTTTTTACAGGTTTTTCCTACCATTGTGCTTCGTCTGGCCTGTGTAGCACATCACAGCTGTCCTGTATCCCAGACTGGCTGCTGGCCTCTCTTGAAATAAATTTTATGAGCTGGATGGATCAGTTTTAAAGAACAGAGACTATCCATTTTGTATATAGTCCTGTTAGAAGCTAGTCAGGTTTTTTCCCAGTTCAGTAGTCTATTCACACTGAAAAAAATTTATTGTAATGCCAGTACAAGCAACTATCATGTGGACAAGGTAAAGCACCAGACAATCCTTACCTCATGAAATTAATCACTGCCCAGCTGATTTCAGTTAACAATGTGTTGTACTGAAAACAAATGTAGTAAAAATGCAGTAGGAACATAATTTTTATGTTACTGTATCAATAAATTCTAAGATTTTATTGCAAAGGAGAGAAACCTTTGCCGTTGGAAATTTGAGGTTACTCTTTTGCCTTACTCTAAAAGTTACCACAGCCTGGTTTTGTTGAATTTAAGGGGAGTTCTTCCACTGATTTCACTGATAACAAGCAGGACTCTGTGATTTCAGGATAGTAAGAAAGTATTTTCCACCTTAGTCCCTCTCAGGCTTGGGGCAGTTGTTATATTGGTTTGTTTGAAAATACCACTTACTTGGAGGAAAACACACTCTCAGCAAAAAGGAAAATAAAGGGAGGGTTATGTTTTTGCTTTATATTCTCTCTTTTAAAATCCCATTGTGATCTAAATAAACTGATCTTCAAGGAGTAAACCACTTCTGTAAGCCCAGTGACATAATATGAAAGGCTACATCCTCAGGTAATAAAAACAATTTTTACTTCATTGGTTTCATTATAATAGGGCTACATTGATTTAATCAGATGAAGTTTGTCCACACATTTTGTTGAGGTTTTTTTTTTTCAGTAAATCCATGTTTCCTAGTGGATTTTTTAGAACCTTGTGCTCTACAATTGTATTCCAATTTACATAAGAGCATTTTCTCCTAATAATATGCATGGTCCATTTGTTCCTTACTGATTTTTCCAATGTATTCTTATTTTCTTTCCAGTATAGAAGTTATACCAATGCAGGTTACTAATGCAGAGATACTGAAAGTGCAAATTGAAAACAGTTAGCTAAATAGTTTCATCATTTACTGTGAACATAAAACGATCTTTTCTATGTTCTTTCAATCAATAACATCTTCCATTTTGTGACAAACTCCACCTGCAGTGTTAGGGCACCTAATAGGGAAAATTTCCTTTCTTTTCCTTTCTTGTGTAACTTACCAATTAATAAAAAGAATGACTCCTCAATAAGGACCATCTAACAGTTTTCTAGGAAGCCACAGACCAGATCATCTGCCATTGTTGACAGTAATTAAATTTCTAGAAGAAAATGTTCCATATTATACAGGTCAACTTGAGTATACAGAATTGAAGCCCAGGCTGATCTATAGCCCTTGGTTCAGTATAAATCACACCTGTAAGTACAGCTAGAAAGGTTTAAGGAATTAACCAGGCACTGATTTTTCAGGGAGTAATGCATTTTGTTGTTCTGGAGGTAGAATCTTAAGTATGAACAGTAGAGGAGATGCAGGTGGTTTTTTGGTTGTTAATCCAAGAATTCAAACAAAACTTCCTAGCCCAGGTTCTGGAGCTGCAGGTGGTGGGACTTGTATTCCTAAATCCTTCAGTTCCTCCAGGAAACTCTGCAGAAGCTCCTCAGTCACACACTTTTTTGCACTCTTAGTACCTTCCCTAATTATCATTTCCCAGTGCTGTGAGCTTGACGTTTTCTTTGGAGAAATTTTTGTTGTCANCCCTAATTATCATTTCCCAGTGCTTTGGAGAAATTTTTGTTGTCGCACTAACTTTAATGAAGTTTGGAATGCTAGAAAGCAGGATCAGCTTTGTAACAAATAACAAATAGGACAAGAGATGTGAATAGCTTTTTCATGTCCCCAGAGAAACCTGTATGATATCTATTGCTCTCTTTACAGAAGGCAGCAAATTATTCCCTAAAGTTGGTCCAATTGATCCAAGAGCCAAAAATGCAAACCAGGTAACAGCAGTGAAACTCTGCCTTCTCTTTGGCCAGGCTGATGCAGTGAGATGCTCCTGCATTTAGCAGCATAAACCTAATGGTCTTCAGCAATGGCTTCTAATATTGCCCTGTAAATGAGGGTGACAGCAATGTAGCAGCTCAAAATAATGTCTTACTACATCCTTCCTAAGCATGCCATGCCTAGCACGTTGGGATTGTTCTATTATTAGATATCTTTACAGGAAATAGCAAATAATTTACTCAAGTTATTTGTCTCATTCTCTAAATTGTTCAGTGGCCAAAGAGAGTGGAGTGTGTGCGGATGCACACTGGTAAATAGATGCTAAATCTCATCCAAAACAAACAAACAAACAATATCCTAATAAATACTTCCTACTGTGGAGTTCATTACAAACAACATTTTATTTCTGTCTTTCTGAATCAGAATCATGAAACTAGTGAAGAAAAGCAGACATTATGGTTGTCTTGGTCACTGTTTCTGGGTATATGAGGAACTACAAAAAGGCAGCATGGCAAAGCATGCTGCCCTACCTGCTGTGGTGTTGCAGGATGTCAAAGGAATATTTGAAAGGTGTGAATATATTAAAAGTCCACTTGCTAATTTTACAAGTACAACTTAACATATTGTTGTGATACTTTATATAATTTCTAACCCACAAAAGAATCTGCTCTATATTAGTTTTCAAGTTTTTCCTAAAGGTTTAAAAGAATATTTTCTGAAGTGATAAATATATTTCTGATTTGCTTTTGTCACATATCTATTTGGTCAGCAACCACTCTATGAGTCCTAACTGACTCATTTATGGGAGCCACTTAAAATCTGAGTGTTGAAACATTTTGCTAATAAAATTATTTAGAACCAAATGCTGTCATCCCCTTTACTACTATGAATAGTACAAGCACACACAAACTGAAGGCAGGTTCAACCCACGGTGACTTACTAAGACAGAAAAAAACCCTCACATGAGAATTATACTTGAAGTTTACTATGTTTTCTATCTCTGTTTCTTTTAAAAATAGCGATCTTTTTCTGTCTCATAATGATTCATGGTTCTGGGTACTGTGGCAATTTACATTGAAGCGCACATCTGAATTGTACAAAACAGTCTCCTATAAAGCTCTATAACTCACTTTGCAACTACATTTGTTTTAAATGTCCTATCTACAAATAACACACAGAAAACGAACATTTTTATTAGATTTTTGCAAGTGTGTTGCATTTTAACAAAATCTCTAAAACTATTTATGATATCCAGTTTAATCATTAGAAACATTAGGTTTGTGTATTTAATACTCTGACTTTATGCATTCAGTGTATTCATATCCTTATAGAGCTGTGGGATATTTTTCTATGTAAGAGCTTGAAAATGATAATGGTTGCTTGTCCGTGAAGAAAACTTTCACAGAAGCAAACACAACCCTAGGAGCTGCTGTATGAAATTTGGACATTTCAGATGGACCTCCAATGAAGGGCTACATTTCCACAGTAACCAAACTTTGCATCTACCACAAATGCGCAGGAAATTTATTTTGGATTAATTTACAGGGGCAAAAAGAGAAGGCAGTAAAAGCACAGGTGAGATGCTGTCGCTTTGCTCGCCCAGGACAGAACCTTGTGCTTGGGTGGTGACGCTGAGCAGGCTCCCAGCAGTGCCGGGTGCTCTCCAGTAAGGGGTGGTAGCATCTCCTTGTGAGAGCCAGCCCTGGCCGCGCTTCGGCTGCCGGCGCTGAGAGAAGCCTCAGCAGCAGAAAAAGGAAGTCTGCATGTAACATAGGCAGGAGGCAGTGAACTGGATATTAATTTCCTTTTTTCCCCCCTTTTTATATCCCTTTTTTTCCCCCCAAAAAATGTATTAGTAATTGCTGAATGTTTAAGAGTAATCTGCACAAGAGGGTACATAAAGCGCTTGGAATGCTTTGGAGCTGCTGCCATTAAAACCCCCCTACAATGTCAGTCGTGTTGAATCATGCAGGAATTTTAGATCTTACTCTGGGATAGCAAATACTTTTTGTGGGTATACAGAAATGATGTTAAGCAATCTGTGTACTCGGAAGGTCCACGAAACTTTGATGAAGTGATAAATTGAGTCCATCTGTTCTGAAACGACTCCATTTATGATCTCAGCAGAACAATGTCTTTTCCATTTCCTGCAGTTTTTTAAGTCTTGTTATCTAATCCAGCTTCCAGTGAAGACAATTCTTTCTTACAATCATTTTACTGGAAGGTCCTTCTCTCCCCTAAGAAATGGTCTGAACAGCCTGTGCACTGCTTCCATCTGAATGTTCTGAGTGGTTTTGGACGCTATGTCCAAAACAGGAATGGGAAGACCAAGGTATGATTAGGTACCTTGCCCAAGACTGCACATAAAAATGTTGCAGGGATGTTGTTCAGAGGAGCAGAGTCCAGCTCACTTGCTGCACAGTCCTGTGCCTCAGGTATGTAACCACTTCTCCAGCTGTGTTCCTTATCTACTCTGTCACATTGCTGAAACTGGATTTAAATTCCTTTCCAAAATTCAACCTGAAATCATCCTAATGGCTGGGCAGCCTCAGACAACACAGCCTTTCCTATTTTCCCATCAAAACTGGAACAGGATCTTAGAGAGTCACAGAAAGCTGTCGTGCTTGTGGTGTGTGCACTGAGCTGCTGCTCCCTCCCAGGGTCAATTGAAGCTCATCACTCGGGCCTGCGGAGAGGGGAAAGCACCAGCTGGCCGGCAGGACACAAATACACACTGTGTTATAAGGTATTATTGCAGTAATGGTACCTCCATGGATGACTAACACGTGGCTGCAGCTGCAGGTAGCCGGGCACACACCTGCCTGCCATGGGCTGTGTGCGGTTGCCAGTGGCTAACAGCTCACCAGATAAGCTTAATCCAAAAATCCATGGAAATGAGCATTTCCTTCTGCTGCCTCCAGTGAGCTTTACATTGGACGTGCCGTGTGATAGAGCCAGGCTCCGTCTGAAATAGTGACCATGTGTCGGAGGCTCGATGCTCTGAGGGATCGCTGCCAGCGCAGCGAGACTCGCAGGGGACAGTCCGGGCACGCAAGCCCGGGGAGCAGCGGGAGGGAGCCCGGTCAGCCCCCTCGTCCCCGGGGCAGCCCGGCTCTGACGGGGTTGGGAGCCCTGCCAGAACCACCAAAGCAGAGGCCAGATGTAAAAGAAAACTGCCCGTGAACTTTTGTATTTTTCAGAGTCCCGCGCAGAAATTTGTTTCCAGCTCTGTACAGCGTGAACGCTGATGGGGGGACACAGGGACCCCCGAGCGGTGCGGGACGGGGTGCTTTAGAGCCGGAGCGGGGCACAGCTGAGGGGGATCCCCTCAGGAAGGGGGTTCCCCTCAGGAAGGAGGGCTCCCCTCAGGAAGGGAGGGAGCCCGCGGGCGATCCCCCGGTGTTCCCCGGCGGGAGGAGAGGCAGCGGCAGGAGGGGCGATGCCGCCGGGCCCGCCCCCGCCGCGCCGGGGAGGCTCCGCGGGCCCCAGAGACACCTCGGGCGGCCGCAGGAGGAGGAGGAGGAGCGGAGCCCGGCCCCAGCCCCAGCCCCAGTCCCAGCCCCAGCCCCGAGCCGCTGCCTGCTGCTGTTCCTCCGGCTGCAGGTGAGACCGCCCGGGAGGGGAGATGCCCCCGCAGGGTGAGGGCTCGGGGGTCGCGCTGCGCGGACCGCGGCAGGAGCAGTCGAAAGCTCGATAGGTTTCCCATATAATGGTTATTTACTACCTCGTATGACACCGCTTGATACACCTGCGAACAGCGAACAAATGTCGAGGCTCATAAACCTTTTCTCCAAGTTAATTTTGCTCAGAAAAGGCGGTTTTGGTAAAGCTCTGAGGCCTGAGTGTTGGCGCATGAATGGAGAAGTTGGGGCTTGTCTTTTGCTCTCAAAAGACAAAAGCTGGCTTATTTTTAGTAGAGGGTATTTCAGATCCTTTTTGGATTGCACTTTTTTAACTCAATAGGGCTTTAAACTGCTGAAAGAGGTACTTAAATACCACTGTGAGCTTGAAATATCAGCAGAAGTTCGTTTTTTGTCTTGTTTTACTGCTGAATAGGTAAATTATTTCTAATCTCCATGGGATGTGTTATGGCCTTTTTATAACAAGTGTTAATAAAGGGGTTAGAACACTTTAAGACATATAGTAGAGGGTTGGATCACTAGTGCTGGGATCTGATGTTTGTCCGTGGCAGGTGAGGGATATCCTGGGACGGGACATGTCATCACCAGCGACACAGGACTGTACTCAAGTCTGAGACTTCTGTCACACGCAGTAAGGATGTGGTCAGCACAAGTGCTGAGAACTGTGCACAGTTCTCACAGAGACTCCAAACTGTGCACAGAGACACTCCAAAACCCTTTTTGGACACGCAAAGTAAATATGCAGTGCAATGTTTGAATTTGGTTCAGCATAGAAGTCTGTTTTTCTCCTGTCAGATGTGTTATATTTTATTTGTATTACTGAGAGCCTGGCACGCTTGATTGTGGCCCAAGACCATGCTGTGATAAGTGCTGTGCAAAACAAGGTGGGGAAAATCCGCACAAACGTACCTAAAAACTTTGGATTTGATTATGAAGTGGTCGAGATTTATTATAGGAAATAAAACATCTAGGCACTGCAATATGAAAATTTCTTCATAGTGGGAAATAGGCTGTAAATGTTCCTGCATTAGTGACCTTACTGCTTTCTGCTGAGATTTAATGATGAAGGGTTTCAAGGTGTGATGTTTATGTTTTAATAGAGAAGAGGGACCTGGGAACTTCTAAAAGGAACTCAGGGA
>VYXD01000337.1:523969-543181 GCA_013397195.1 Hylia prasina | reverse complement strand
TAAAGAGTAGTGTTTTTTGTTTGTTTGTTTAGGTATCCTGATATTTCAAATGTTTAAGTCCTGATCTGGAAGGATTTTTATGATCCCCTATAGGTGGCAAAAGAATGTGTTGAGGTGTATGGTACAACCTGTGATATCCTGCACTCATGGTATGTTTGTAGTGAATTAAGTACTTCCGAGAAAAGTCTTCATTGCAGTGGGTGACATTAAAAACAGTATTTGCCAAAGTCACCACACCTTGACAGTTTCCCCCTATCCAGCAGTGAAGAACAGAAGTTGCGGGGTATGTGGAGTACCCCTCTGAAAACAGTAAGCCGATACGGATTCCTAATGGCCATTATAGCGTGTTAGTTTTGCTTCCAGAAGCCATTAGTAACAACAATTAGGGTCATTGGGGGTTCTTGTAAAGCAGCCATTAAACTTCTTAAATTTTTCTTAATGAAGCTAATGTCAACACCATTAAGGGTAAACAAGGGAGACACTTCATTCCCTAATGTATGTGGGTATTTCTGTCCTCATGGCTTGTGCTAAGTGAAAGGGCAGGTGCTGGTTGAGAACTAATTAGTTTAAGGTGTAAGATGATGATCACTGTTTTCTGTTAACGTGGGTGTTTGTGTAATTGCCATTTGCTTTGAGATTAAAAAAATAGAAAAAGACAGTATTCCCGATGGAATTACAATAAAATCTCTACATTGAAATGTTAATTTGTTCTTGTGTTACACCTTTGACTTGGGTTTAACATTACAGAATTTATCAAAATTACTTGTTCTGATTTTAACTTATTATGAAGTCTGTAAAATAGGGTGAAATAGTTCACCCAGTTGTTGTTCCTTCAGTCTTACAGTTTGTGTTGAAGCTACGTTTTATCTTTCTGAAAAAGGATCTGGACTACCTGCATTTGCTTCTGATTAATACAATGCGCTCAGCATCTGCAAAGTTTCTGTACTGCCAGTGCCATTTGGGATTCTTCTGTATAGAAATACCGACGCTTTGGTGTAAATGGAGGAGGGTTGTGTTGTCCTGGGAGGTCAGGCTGGGGGCTGAGGTGTGCAGGAGCCGCTGGCAGGAATGGGGTGTGCGGGAGCAGCAGGCAGGAGTGGGATGTGCGGGAGCAGCAGGCAGGAGCGGGATGTGCGGGAGCCGCTGGCAGGAGTGGGATGTGCGGGAGCCGCTGGCAGGAGTGGGATGTGCGGGAGCAGCAGGCAGGAATGGGATGTGCGGGAGCAGCAGGCAGGAGTGGGATGTGCAGGAGCAGCAGGCAGGAATGGGATGTCCTGTCGGTGGCACCGGGAGCCGCTGCGCTGCTCTCCGCGGTTCTTGCGCTCTCTGGCAAACAGCCACCAGCAGCTGTCAAAGAGTCACAGACCTTCCTTTAAACCAACAAGGCTTTTCAGGTGAAAGCCGGCACCTGCTTGAGCCAAAGATCTTTCTTCCCTTCCCTGTTAAACCCCGTCAGTATTCACATTGTGAAGTGCAGTCTCTGTAAAGCTCCATTTGAGGAGCTGGCTGGTTCTTTCAAAGGCTGAACACCGCATAAAGAGGGAGATAATCTATTAAACTAACAACTGCAAAGTTTCAAGATGATTATTTGCTAAACTGACAGGATGTTACAGTGTGAAATAGTTTGTAAGCATTCTGCAGTTAGCTCATCTTGTTTTACAATAAGGAAGTGCAACTTCTTCCCCAGGCCATTACAGAGGACTCCATGAAGAGTGTGTCTTGAGTTTGCAAAAAAAAAAAAAGAGTTTTATATTTTACATTTTGCCATCAGTAAAGATATCCATCTTGGAGTTTCTCATTCTCTTATAAAACCAGAACATTTTCATATGGGGAAAAAAAAAATGCTGTCTTAAAATACTAGGAGTTTTACAACACTCTTATAATAAAAATCACTGTTATCTCCAGAGACTTGGAAATCACTTTGAATAACTGTTGTTGTTTGTGTTTCACCTCTAACACCATCCTGTCTTCCTGAGGCTCCTCAAATAGGATCCAGGCTCTGTCTTGTGGCGCTGAGCAGCAGGGTAGTCCATCTGTGCAGGCAGGGGGGCAAGCCATACACTGGATCTTTCCTTTGGAAGTGTTTTTCTTTGCTTAATAATAACATATGATAGCATAAATATGCTGCAATGATATTTCCTGCACGCCATGTGTCGGCTGCTACTGCTGAACGTTACCTCTTTGAGGGTGTAAAAGGTGCAATGATTTTGTCTAGGTTACTTGAAGATAAACAGCAGAATTTAAGTAGAACCTGTGGCTGCTGTTCCTTTTCTAACCAAAGCATTGCTTTACCTCAGTACCTTGGAATTATGACATGTGTCAAAATGTGCCCTTCCAACACCTTTGTTTTGTGTAGTCTCTTTTCTTCGGTATCACTTTTATAAAAATAAACAAACCTCCTCCTCTGTAGCAGCCAAGCTGCTGGTTTGATTTCTACAGCACAGGCCCTGCAGTTTAGAGGCTTCAGGTCTGTCGGTGCTTTAAAGAAGAAACGAAGTCAAAGCTGGCTCTCCTGTGACAGCAGGGCTGTATACACCGCTTCTCACAAGAGCTTCTGTCACATCTAATGGCCAAAACGTTCCTCTCTTAACAGCTGTTCTGTAATCCTCTTTTCAGCGTTAAAAGTAGCTTCTGGTCTGTAATTAGAGAGAAGGAACCAGCAGGGAGTGTTTAACTTCTGTCTCTGGGCGCAAAACTCAAGTGAGTAAGTAATGATGCTAGTTCAAAAGAGAAATAACAAGGATTACCAAGGCTGCAACTGGTGTAAATCAGAGAAAGGGGACAAGTTTCTTTAAGCAGAGCTGGCTGTTTCTGGCAGCTTCTGCCTCAAGTGCTCTGTGTGTGCTGCGTTCACTGCAGTGTCTCTGTGTTTTCTTGCTCAGGTTGCTCTGTACTGCAAAGTGAAGAGCAGGAGGTGATTTTCAGGCTCTTTCTCCAGTGTCCTGCATCCCTTAAGGGCAGTGGCAGGGCTTTGTCCCCATTTCTGTTCTGTGGGTTGCACAGACAAGTCCTGTTTGTCATGAAAGTTGTCATTCAGCTCACAGCAAAAGAAATGTATTTTTTGAGGTGCTCAGCAAGAATAGCAGTAAATGATTATATTTTTTTAAATAAGGGTGCCTTGTAAATGGCTTGTTGTAAAGCCACAAGCATAGTCTCAAAATCAGTGCAAAAATGCTTTAAAGGGCTTTGATAAAGTTGCCAGGTCTTGAAACCACGTGCTTTAGTTCAAGGAAGGAGATAACACAGTGAGGGTTTTATAGGTAGACAAATGTAGAAATAGTTTACCTGTGGCTGTATAATTTTGGGTTTATGTTGTTACTTTTCATTCTGTGAATTTTTGTAATGACTAATAATGAAAAGTTGGCATTTCAATGAGTTGAATAGAATGTTGCAGTAAGATGCTCTTCGTTTGTAATATAGCATGGGTTTTAGTCAATATTTACTTACTTAATGTCCAGTTTGGGACATTTTCTGCTTAATTGATATAAAAATATACATTCATTCTGGGGGTTCTTTGAAAGAACTAGTTGATGACCAAACCACCTAGCAGTGACTAATTCCTACTTGAATACTGTTTTCCATCCCAGTAACCAAAACGGTGAGGGAACAGGCATTCCAGTGGGATGACAGAGCACATGGAAGGGCTGGGCAAGGAGTGCAGCTGGGAAGGAGCTCACAAAGGTGGATTGGGACAGACTGAGCTCACTGAGGTTTATTCAAACTCAGCTGAAATTAATGGAAATGGGCTATAAAGCCCTGATCACTTAAATGCCAGATATTCTCAGCACCTGGCTCGTGTCAACCTGAGCCCATCTGCTGCGGTATTTCAGGCAGGACCTGCTCACTCAAACAAGCTCAGACTTAGTCAGGCTGTGATGCAAAACCCAGACTGGGTCAAGCTGAGAGAGGATGGACTTTGTACTGCAGCTATTCTGTGTGTCTTTCTCTTTTCCCCGGTTATTGCTACTGAGCATGTGAGGGAATAAATCAAAAAATTAAGTCCCAGTAGCAGAAGAGAATTTTGGTTTCAATTCTCTCATGTGAAAGGAAGCTGAGCTTTCTCACTCGTGACACTCCTTGCCTGACCTTCTGCTCCTCCTCTGCTGTCAGGTTCAGCCATGAGTCTGACAGGCATTTCAATGCCAAGGAAACAAACATTTATATGTTTGTCAGGTACATGTTTGTTGGAATAAACTAATATAATAGAAAATGTGTTAAATGTATGTAGGCATTGCTAATATATTTTAATCAGGAACTCAGTTTTGAGGTTAAAATTTATCTTCCTCTAGATTTGACATAACTACCAGTCACTTTTTATTCTTGTGAGCAGATTGAATTTTGGGGGTTTTGGGCCCAATTTTGCTCTATTATGAAGTACCTACCTTGTTCATAAATTTAATGATTTTTCTTTTTTTTTTCAGCAAGGTCTTGTGTATATACAGGAGGGCACAGCCTCTTTTGGGGACATCCTGTGAACTTTAAATCCCTTTCTGCTAACTTGTTATGTAACTGACTAATGATTGGTTAAAAGAAGTGGGTTTTTTCCTGGAAATATATGCCTTTGAATATGAACACAGGAGTGTGAACACTGAAGGCTGTGATTTTTATGGTGCAGCTAAGCTGGCTCAAGGAGCAGCTGTCACTAAAAGCCAGCAGCTCTGTTCATTTCCTGCCCCTGTGCTTCCACCCCGCCCTGAATCAGCGCTGGTGCTCATCTGACTTGCTGCAGAGATGATTCATGAAGCTAAATGGACAAAACGCAGGTTTTTTCATAGGATAGGCATTTTTTAAGTGTGATTTCTTTTTTTCCTCTGTAGGAACAGAACAACCAGGCTAGAGGAAGTGGCCAGAATGTATTGTTGAACTTGTAGAGAGACAGGCGGGGACAACTCCCTCCTTGTCAGTGGTGGCTGTACTGTAAAGTTGGGCTCCTGGTTATCCAGGCGCTTCTGAAACAGGCTGGAAAAGTGACCTGGACTCTCTTTTGGTTGGAGGTATTGCCAGTTGATTTGTTATCTCAATTTCAGTATTTCTTAAGAGTGAGCTCTGTTCCTCTGTTTTACTTGTCCAGCAGGAAATGAATGTAAAAAATATTTCACTGTAGTGCTTTTTAAAAAACATCTTTTTTTGGTCAAGTTCCCGAGGAGTATCCTGTTTTGAATTTAGTAGTTTTTACTTTTTATTTTTAGATTGCTAATTGCAACAATTACAGGCCTCCCACTCCCTCCTCCCTCAGGATGCTGCACTTTTAAACAGGGCAGAAGATGCTTTGTAGCACTACAGCAGCAGCTGGGTTGGTGTTTGTTGTGGTCTGCTTGAGACTGTGCAGTGTTGTTGCACATTAGATTATAACACAAAATTCACATTGGAAGGTATGCAAAGCTCGGAGTTTGCTCTGAAAAAGTGAGAACTTGATTTGATAACAGTACAAACACCATGTTTAGCTTTCAAAGAATCAGGAAAAAGCCAGTGAAGCTACAGTTTGGTGCAGTTTTTACAGTGCCACTAAAGGCGAAATTCCACACAGGCTGTTTTATTTTCCCCAGAGAGGTGATGTGTTGGCTGCTTGCATGTTCAGAGCTCACTTGTGGAGTTGCAGAACACGATTCAGTGACACGGGTTGTCAGTCTGAGCAGAGCTGCATGTGGGTGTTAATTGCTTCTGGTCAGGTGCAGGCCAGTTATTTAATGATCTTGTTAGATAAAGGAGATTAAATTGCAATTCATGAACAGTATACTGGGAGTATAAAGAGGGAAGTTTTGCTTTTCAAAATTCTGGACACATTTAGGCAAGAAATAAGGGTTGCTCTTTTCTTATATTAACTTTGTATTCCATAACCATTTATCAAGCATGTTTACACTGGGAATTTGGATGTAGTTGTAGCTAAACTGGTTTATCAGAGTAGCATTAAACCCTCATTTTACATGTTAAATTAATTTCTGTCCTACTTTAATGCAGGCATCTGTATTTGGAAATAGACTCTCCTGTACTTGTTTTAAACTGCATTGTTGATGGTTAGGCTTTTCCTGGAGTTCTCTGCTGCCAATAAAAATGTATGTTTGTAAAGATACATAAACACCTACTGGTATAAATAAAGAAAACTAACTAAAGCATCAGTTCTGAAGGCCACAGAATCCAAAATACTGTGCTTGTGTCTTTTTATCTTTCTGAATGGCAGCTTCATCATATTCTGTGTATCAGTATCCCAGGCATCATTCTTTGGTCTTGTGCATTTACAAATAGCCAATTTTTTAAGAAGCTGTGGCCAAAAAAAACCCCTGAACAACCAAACTTACTACTTGCTGGTCTGAGGAGTGTTGGTTGTAGAAAGTATGGGAACTCTGGGAATTGGAAAGCCATGAATCAGTTGTTGCAGTTTTTACATGCTATAAAAATGTTCTCATTAGAAACTGAAGGGTTTTCAAGAGGCAAAAAAGTGAGATCGGGGGAGGAGGAAGGATTTCTTTAACTGTGCATTGCCCTCACAGAAATGGGAGGGGTTGCAGGCAGAAGAGACCTAATTATGTTGTATTATTATTATTATTGCATAATGATACTGCAGTGGACTTGGGAAGAACCTGCCCTGATCCAGAGTCAGGCTTGGGTTAGTGCCATTGATGGGAGGGGGGATTCTGGAGATGGCAGAAGCAAGAAGGCCGTGTATGTCTTCTGGAAACCTGGTGTATTTTTACAGCACTTCTGAAGGCAGCTGCCTAACACATTGGAAATCAGGTTGTCCAGAAATACTTTTTAATTGCTGTAACCTGAACTGTGCTGTCACAGCAGTGGCCTGGCAGTGGGCAGGGGAAGTGTGCCAGTTCTGAGTGGGGAACAAGTCCACCACTTTTTCCAGCCTCATGGTTGAATTTTAATAAGTTCTCTTTTTGTATGCAGGTTACTGATGGTATCACCCTGATTTGTGCCTTCTTTTCAAGACACCAGCCAGCTGTACTTGTGTCCACCCCACATGCAAGGGCTTTAAGCACCTCAGGGTTCTGGGTGCACCTCTCTGCACCCACTCCCTGAGCCCGGACCTTGGGAACAAATGCCCTGGACATTAAAATCAGTTCTGACTCTGTCTTTTTGAAGTAAACAAACTTTTCTGGAGTTCCATGAGTTAGAAATACTTAACTCTTGGAGGCATGAGATAGCTGACAGTCACAAAGACAGATCTACTAGTGGGGGGAATTTTAAAGAAGTTTTCCAGGTGATGCTCGAGGTGCTGGTCAGTGTAAAACAAACTATAGAGCATGCTGTTCCCTGAATCTTCCTTCTTTGAAGTGTTCTTTAGGATTTGGTCAGTGCTTCCCAGGGTTCCCATATCCCTGCTCCTGTGCTTGACACCCCCAGCATGGGCTTTCCTTTGCTCTGTGAGAAGGATCCAGCCTTTGATTCCTGTTCCCTGTGCTGCTGTGTGACCCTCTGGCCAGTCACAGACCCTTGGGTGGTCTGTTGCGTGGTTACCATACAATTTCAGTTCAGACCTGAAAAACTGGTTTTTAAATGCAGCAGCCACCTGTTCTGCTAGGAACAGCCAGGGACTGTGGATGATCTTTGCTGGTGTCTTACTCAGCAGAGCAGGCTGAGTGCTGCTCCTTCCTCGGTGCAGTGCCACCAGCCAGCCCTTCCGTGTCCCCTTGTCACAGGAAGGACTCTTACGTTTAAAGAGCTTTAGAAATGTCCAGGCAAAATTCAGATGTGTGTTGGCTCCTGTGACAGCCACGAGGAATTTGTGATTACAGAGCAGAGCTGCTTATGATAGCAGAGCTTCCTCACCTCCCCCAGCAGTGCACACAGGCTGCACAAATATCTTCTAACATAAAGGTATATTCTTACACCAGGGGAGCAACCTGGTAATTATGGCCACACTCGCTTGTAGACAATAACCTAAGAGGGCGGCTGCACAAAATGTTGTCAGGGGCAAGTAAAAATATCTTAGTTATTACCTGTGTATACTGTTATCCAGCATAAGGTGAATGTGAGACAAATTATTCTGCTTTTCTTTACGGGAAGCTGTGACTTTGTACATTGGCAGTTACTATGGGAAATTTTACACACTATTAAGTCTCATGTTTTAATTGATCTGCTGATAATCTGTTTGTGTAACTAGGTAGGTAGTTTTCTTTGACATTGTAGCCTTTTAAAAAGTCTTTAAAATCTGGATAATTTGGTAATTGGGACAGACCATTTGTAACAGGAAAACCACATTGTGTGCCTTTTTATTGGAAGTAAAACCTGAGCCAGAATGATCTCAAGATGTAGTTTTCTTTGGTTCTAACCTGCTTGGGATTATTGCTTGTATTCCTATAAACTATTAATTGTTAATTCCTTTATATGTTGTTATATAGCTAACAGCATGGAACACAGGCAACAGTGAGCTTTATTCACCTGCTTTTTCTCTTTTTAAAAAAGCCTTTTTTAAATAAAATGATAGTAACCTGAGGGGTCACTGCACCTTCCTTGCAGTATTGCCAAACATAGCTTTTGGTTATGAATTGTTTACAAAAAGAAAAAAGCCTTTCAAAACTGTATGCTGATTTCTCACTTCTCTTATGAATTTTTATCGTCTTTTGGCCTAAGGTGAGTTTTTCTCTGCAGTCAAATGCTAAAAGCTTTGTTTAAAATAAAATTTTGTGATTTAGGGACCACTAAAAACGTCTGCTAACATTAATATTCTGATAAAACACTAATGCTGTGTCAGTGGACTTAACATTCTTATGACTTCCTTCCTGTCTTAATGGAGAAGTCAGCAAACTTTTAAACACTTTCTTAGGACCTTTAGTTTTTTACATCTATTTCCCAATAATTTCAAGCATACTACTTGAAGAAATATACAGTGAAGATTACATGCTCTGTTTCTGTGCTATAGGGTTTTGTATTGATGCAGTTACCTTGGGTTTGTACTGTAGCTCATTTGTGCAAGAGACTGGTTTCTGGCCAGAACTAGACATACTGCCTGCTCAAAGTCACTGACACAAATCTGAGTACTGACACAAATATCTGCCTTTATTGATGAGCTTCCTGGCTGTTCTTTTGTTTGACTTCTGCCAGAATGAGAATCTGCCTTTTCTTCTTTGGCATCTCTTGACCTGCAGTCTGAGTTCCTTGATGCGTCATTCACTGAATCATCCCCGTTCCTCAGACTGACCTCCTCTTGATCCTTCCTGCAGGGTCATAAAACCAGGGCAGACAGGGAGAACCACTCAAGAGCTCAGAGGAGGAGCTGGGTGCTGCTCCCTGGCTGCAAGGGGGAGCCCCACTTGTGTCTGGTCAGTGTCAGCTCTGGGGAGGTCACTCACGCACATCAGCATCCCCTGGGGAACACAGTTTTGTGCTGAGGTCCAGGTTCATCTCTGCCAAAGGGGGAAATGTTAAAGGAAATTGATAAAGTCTAACACCTCTTAGAAAAATTGATGTATGACTTATTGTATTTGCTGTCACGAATATATTTTTCTGCAAAATCTTAAGTTTTGTTTATTGTGGTTGATTTGAGTCCTTGCTTTATGTTCACAGTACAGCTTTATTTCCAGCCATGATGTTGATTAAGTGGACATCTAGTGTTCAGAGTACATGTAAAATCTCTCTCATATGTAGGTTGTTTGATATGCAGCTTTGATTTTACTTTATTTTACTTCTTTTGTTTGCCATCCTGTCTAGTAAATCAGGATTTCATAAGTCAGTAGTTTGGGTGGAGAGTTCATTGAATGCTGGTTTCCATGTTCATCATATGTCTAAATATAAAAACTTGTCTTGAGGCTTTCTTAATTTGTGCTTGACATCTGCAACTGACAGTGTACAATATGTTTCCCAATGGGACACTTTTCTTTTACCCCACTGATTTTCTTTGAATGTCACTTGAACTTTTGCACATTTCTTGCAGATCTGTTGTCTCCCCCCACACCTTTTTTTAAACTCCACCTAAAGCCGGGAGCTTGTGTGAAAGATATTGAAAGCCTTTTTCTATGCTTGTCACTTGTCTTTTTGTAAAAATGCTGTGGAGCAAGTAGAGTGTTTGGAGACCTACGTTTTGACTATTTGCTTAAAATTAATTTCAACTTATTTTATCATCTGGGGTTTCTTGGTACTTATATGTGCATATGGGTATATTTGGCAAGTAGACAGTGATGAAATTATTGGTATAGTCCAATGTATATGTGAATACAGTAATTGCTAAGAGTAATTTTAAGGAGTGGATTTAAACAAAAAAACCTACCAGACACTTTTGTTTACATTTTATTCCTTCCCTTCCTTGTTCCAGGTCTGTATGCTTAGGCTTAGCATGGTGATAAAGTAGCAGTTTGGGTGTAGACCAGTGTTTTATGATTTAAATGAATGTTACATCATTTTTTATGTCTGTGTGCAATACAGACATTCTAGAGTACCTAGAAATGTAGATTTGCCTGTTTTATGCACAGGTAAGGTCACTGAAGGGTTGCATATGGCTTATGATTTTCCTTACCCTGAAACACTTGGATGTTAGTTCCTGCATGAAGTGGGCTGACTCAGTGATAAATATGAATATGGGGTTTGTCATATTGTGCATTACATTGTATTTCAGTGTTTTCTGCTTCATTTGTTGAAATTATTTTAAAACCAACAAAAATGGATGAAGTGTTAAGTGTGGGGGGTTTGGATTTGTAAATATTTGGAGATTGTGTTACATCAGAAACACTCTACAAATATAAATGTTTGGCTTTTTCTTTCTCACGTGAACTCGTATGTCTTTTGCGGCTGGTAATCAAATGCAAAAAAGACTGGTTTTGGAGATTAGCCTCTGGAAGGTGTGCAAGATAAAAAACGTATTAGAAGCTGCAAATTGGTCACAAATGATTGATATTTTTTCAGTTTGTGTGCTTAACTTGCTTCTGTCTAAAAGACTGAGCTAAACTTTTCAAATAGTTCTTTTTATCTGCAGCGTCCCTTAATTCTTCCTCCCCTATTTCCTGCTCTTGAATACAGATCCTTTTGGTGTATATCTTGCCATGCAAAAATTGTAAGTTGGATGGGAAGAGCACCTTTTTTTTTTTTCCATGTGAAATGACTGGATTTTTAGGTAGCAAACTTGAAGTATGTTTACTCATGGAAGCATAAACCTGGCAGTCAAAAGATGCGAGTGGTGCTCCCAGGGTGATTCTAGCAAGTCTGATTTATTTCTGGCTTGTTCATTCTGTGAAATGTTGATAGAAGTAAGAGTACATAAGGTCTTATTTACTCATCCTGGAAGCTCCCAGACAAAAGTGGAAAGCGTTCTGGACATTAACAGTAATTTGGCTGCTGGAAGTTGCCCAAAGTACTGGCAGTGTGTTCTTGCTCTTACTGAAAAATAAAGTAGCAGTTCTTCTTTCCTTCATAAGCGTATTTGTGTTTGGATCCTGCTCAGCAGCCTGTTGTGAAAGTCATCACTTCTAATAGCACAGTGCCCCAGGGACCTCCACAGGGCATTGCCGGGCTCAGGACTGACTCAGAGCCGAGATCCTTGACACTGCTCATCTAGAGAAATGATGCAATTACAACTCTCCTCCCCGCTCTGGGAAAGCATCTTGGATCTCCTCATTCAGTTTTCAGAGGTGGGGTGAGCCAGTCTGACTGGGGTGAGTCTTCCCTGCTTGCATATATTTTTCCCTCCCTGTTCTTTACACTCTTGGATATTTCCTGCAGTTCACAGACTGTGCATAACCGAACTGTTAATGGCTTTTTTTCCTATGTTAAAACCAGAGAATTTCAGACCACCCTGACTACTTGCTTGGTGCTAAAGGTGTTGAGAGGTCTGTTTTCCCCTGAGAAGCTGTTCTCTTCTGTTCCTGGCTCTTGCCGAGCATCTCTCTGGGCTGTTCCTCATCTTGGGGCACATGTGGAGCGCAGTTCTCCCTGTGACAGCTGCAGCAGCATTTTTAGGTTAAGGAGCACATTCCTTCTGTCACCTCGTTGTTCTGCCCCTGCTCTGCAGCCAACTGCTCTCAGCTGTGCTGGCTGAGCTGCTTTCAAAACTTCTGCTCACCATCACTGATCCTATCTGCCTCTTGGGCAAAAAGAAACCAAACCTAGGAGAGACAAATGGGTATTTTTGAGCTGATCTGTAGTCCTAGAGACAGTGACATGCACATACTGAAAGAGTGGTGTGGCAACAAGATAGGAATAAGTGGTGGGGAGGAAGAGTGAAGAGGAGGAGAAACTTGTTGAGCAAACATTGCTGTGGATGCCCGTGTTGTGGAGCCAGAGCCAGGATTGGCGGGTTTATTTCTTTAAAATGAACAGCAAAACTTCCTCTCAGTTTCTGTTCATTGAACTGACCTAAACTCTGTGTGTGGGGAGGATGGTGATTTATGAATAAGCGTGCACTGGCTGCTGAAGCTGTTTGCAGTTGGGCACATCCCAGACACCTCCCTCCCCTGCTGTGTCAGGTTTGCTGCTCGGGCAGGTACAGAGCTGTACCTCGGCAGTAAGGAAGTGGTGGCAGTGCTGCCAGCTTCAGCTGCACCTCAGAAACACTGCTGGTGTTTCAGCCATGTGAAAGGAACCTCGTGATTTCATCCCCTGTTCTCTCACACATTGCTCAGAGATGCTGATGCCATTTGCTACTGAAAAACTGGCGTTAAAAGATCCCCCCTCCTTTCTGTAAGTGAATTTACAGCACTGATTGCTGTGTTGTTTTTGTAACCACCATGGCTGTCAGTGGGAGCTGAAACACGGGCATTCTGCTTTCCTTAACATCATGCATTCTTATCTAATTATATATTTATTTTTGAAAATATAATGCTATTACACAATAACTTAATTATTATTTTATGCGATATTTAAAGCCCAGCATTGTGCTTCCTGCCACAGCTGAACAGACATTCTCCTCCAGGAATTATATGTTTCTGTAAGTATGAGAATAAAGCGCAGCAAAAGATTTAAGTGCCAACAAAGATGTTTACTGTAATGAAT
Organism: Hylia prasina; assembly: GCA_013397195.1. Taxonomy (NCBI): domain Eukaryota; kingdom Metazoa; phylum Chordata; class Aves; order Passeriformes; family Sylviidae; genus Hylia; species Hylia prasina. The sequence continues at coordinate 530,254 of VYXD01000337.1, read as the reverse complement.
TGTTATAGTCCAAAATTATTCGTGTCTTATAAACTTGGGGCTACTGTATTCCTAAAATGTCTTGTGAGTATTTATTTATTTTGTTGGCACCTTTTGTGGGTGGATATTGGTGTTAGGTCAGTTCCTTTAGGAGGGAAGAAAGGGGGTACCACACACTGGGAGTCTGTCAGCAGAAAATCCATAGGAGGGAACGAAAGAAGCGGATTTGAGTTCTTTCATTTAAACACATTAGTTGTCCTTCTCATAGAGGGGCTAAGGGCTTCAGAAGGTTTTGAGAATTTGTATGTTCACGAGATGGAAATAGGGGATTACAAGGAAGAAAAATAGCTCTGGAATTTATTGCGCTTCAACTACAGGATGTGGTTATTGAAATAATGTTCTTGGGCTTTTGGCAGTAGTTGACTCTCAGGCCTGCTCTTAAACTGTGCTGAACAACTTCAGTGGGAGTTAGAAGTAATCAGAATTTTGAACAGCTGACACTTATTAAATGGGTGATTTGTGCTTCTACAGGAGCTCCCTGATCTCCTAGGGAAGAATTGATCAGTGAACTCTCAAGTTTGGTTGCTCTTCCCAGATCTGCTTCTGAGGTGCTTCATAGCATTTAGGGTTTTGGTTGAGCACTTTCTTTGAGTGTAACTGCTGGCTTTCTCCTTGGGGTTCTGTGCAGAATGTGAGGTCTTTGAATCATTAAGATCTTTAAGAAACTACCAGCAGGCTGGATCTTCAGCTTATGGCTTATGTCCATTAGTAGTTTGTATTTTGTTGGGGCATAGTGTTAATGAAAATTTGCTGTTTCCTTCCTCAACATCTGAAGATAAACTTGGAATGGATGAGTTGTATAGTTCAATTACATTTTCATTGCAAGATATTGCTTTTTCTCAGTTTTGAATGATTCCTTCCTAGATTGTAATTTCTCAATTTTTGTCACATTTATATTTTTAATCTCATTATGCCATTTGATCTGATGGTGAATAATTGATGTGGCATTATTAATTTGGTACATTTTCTGTCTCCTTTGGTTGAATTAAGTCTCCATAAAATTAATCATGGACTTGTTACATACATGACTGTTGTGTGTACTTCTCTGTGCTCTAATACTCCAAACTTAAAAATAACAGGGGTGTTACTAAGTAACTAAGTTACCTTTTGGTAATACCTTAAGGTTTTGGATTTTTTTTCCCTTTTGACTGGTTTTAGCTTGTTAAAGTTCAGGTAGTTAAACAAACGAAAAAGACCCCAAACCACCAAAACACGATAAAGCAAATCTGTGCTGCAGGTGCAGCATTGATCGGGCAGCTCAATGCCACACAAATAACCATTTGGTAGGTGTGAAAAGCAGCTGCTGCTGTAGCAGCAAGGTGCAGGGCTCATAATGTAACTGGTTAAATGTTCTTCAGTCAGAGTGAAAGAGCCCCACAAGCTGTTGCTAGGGAAATAGGCGCCTGTGGTTAGTGTTGAATGCAGAGAGGCTTGTCTGTCTTGCAGATCAAAAATTGGCTCCAAGTACTTCGTGTATCACTTTACTGCCGGAAACTCGCTGCTTATCAGCAGACTGGTCTCTGTGCCTCTGAGGAACTTCAGTTGCAAATACAGAGAGAACCCTTTTCTTTTTTAATGCTCTTCCCTTTACATTTTGATGTGAAGTGTTTCTCCTGTTCATTCTTTGTTTTTAATGTGTGTGTGGGACAGGAATATAGTGTCCCCTGAACCCGATCCCAAGGACACTTCTAGGGAGCAGCACCCTCACCCCTCTGTAACTAAAAAGGAATCTTGCCTATGACTGTTTATCAAGGGCTCTGGACAAAATTGTTCTTAGGTATAGCTTTTAAAAATAATTTAAAAAAAGTAAAAGTCAGTGAAACTGTCAGCTTGGTGTAGTCATTACATTAATTCTCTAAATCACATTGTGTGTTATAAGTATGAATTACTATTAAGCACCTTCATAAACATGGGATGATTTTAAACTGTCACAGTTTATTTTTCTAATTTTTCTATATTATGATATTTCTGGGATGCTCGGACTATTCAGCTTCCTCCTCGTGCTGCTCTCCAGGTGACACTGGTCCATTTCAAGGAACATGTGGCATCTCTCATGATTATCAGAGACTCATCCTTATTACTGGATACATACCCCAGTGAAAGTGAAGCAGCAGCTTATTTTGGCATTCCAAATTGAACATGTAACAGGTTTAACAGAGTCTTATTTTTTTCTGCTTTTATGCAGGCACAGACACAGCAGATTTATATCTATCTGCCTTTTCAGATGAACTCTCTGAGATATTTGTGGCTTTTCCTCTCATCTCTCTCCAAGGCTGCCAAAAGCCTTTGTCAGGGTTTTGACCTTTTTTCATAAGAATCCTTTCCAGCTTTCACCCAACTTCTATGAATGCTGATGCATGTAGGGCTTGGCAAGGTACAGTTAACTCCTGGCCAAAATCTAATGGAAATGGCCACAGCTGCCCCAGGACTTAGGTATGAGCTGAACATTTAACCCACTGTGACAGAGTGGAGTGCCTATTTTGCATGGTAGTTCAAGTAGTTTGTATATTTTAGCAAAAAAATTAACAGAAAAGGGCAATAGATTTACTTGAATTCTTGTTATGATAAAATACTTTGCATCCACTCTGATTTTGTGCCAGATTATTTGGTAGTTTCCCTTGCCTTCTGCTTTCCAAAGTGGGTCCCTGGTGACAGAACTTTGGGGTGAGCAGCGAAGGAGATGTTAATAGTGTCTCTTCCCAGCTGAACTTGAATCTCTTCCCCACTGAACTTGAATCAGGTTCTTCAGTGCCATCTTAATTCTGATTTTCCTGCCCTGGGCCTCTCTTTGGGTCGTTGTTTCAACGCTGCTGTGTAACCATTTACTCCTCCTCATGGTTTGTGCCCCTGGTGAGTGTGCACTGGATCCCGACAAGGAGCAGTGAGGAACCAGGGCTCCTGCCAGTGCCTGGTACTGGTGCTGAGGTGCTGAACTTGTTTGGCATCTTCTCACATCTGAAGAGCTGTTCCCAGAATGTGTATGAAGAGGATAAAGCAAGGAAGAGAGAGAGAGACAAAGACAGGAGCTGTCATGTGTGATATGAATTCCCCTACTAGATACCTGCTGCTCTGGGTTCAAGGATGATGCCTAATCCGGAGCTGTCCATCATCTGCCTAATTGGAGACACAATTTTCTGTTCACAACATCCTAGGAATATGCACTTCTGCCCTTCTGTACTCCAAGACAAGCACACTTAGTGTCAGAATCTCTTCCTTTCCACACTAGCAGTAGATAAGTCATTATCCAAGGTTACAAGATCCAGGGAAGGAATGTTTTATTGGTGTGCTTTTGGGGCTTTTTTTCCCAGCTGTTTTCCTGTCATATTGTCATATTTGCTCATCTGCAATATTTTAAGTTCTTTCAAATTATATATATATTTAATTTAAGTTACCCTTCTTGGAGTGTTTTTTTTTAAATGGCTGCTATTTGGTCTTATGTGTAACAAAACTTACTGAAAAAGTAGGGCTTTCATTATCTTAATGCTGTGAAAGTTAGTAAAGCATTCTCATTCTGTTTTTAGCAGAGTGCCCTTTGCTGTCATGCAAGCCTTGCTTGGAAAGCATTGGGGTCATTTAACATAAAGATGATGCCTCTCATCAGTCTTGAGACTTCTCAGACATTTCCATCTGTGATTGTTTCAGTCGGGTTATATCCATGCTGCAGCATGTCACAGTGCAGTTAAATACTTTCCCTTCTACTGATTTTCTGAGTAAAGGTTCATAAATTGTTCATAAATTGTACAATGGAGATTGAGTAAATTTTTCTTCCTTGAACTATGAGGGGAAGAAATAAAGCATTGTTAATGCCTACAGTGGTCCTTGGAGTAAAGATTCCCTGTCTTATTGCAGGTTCCTGTGAGTGGTACATCAAAAGATTTAGTGTCAAGGATTTAAGCTGAGTGGGCTGCACTCACTCTCCTGCAGGAATTTCAGAATGACTGAACAGACCATGGTGGAGTGTAGAAATACAGATTTTGCCAATGAATCCTATGTTCTGTATTGGTAAGCAGACAACAAGCATGCATTTCTTACCAGTGGTGCCAGCAGATAAAAGCCTGGAGCCATCTGCTGTGCTCAGCACTGCAGTCCAGGTGAGAAGTGCTTCCTCAGTGCTGCTCTGGGGGGTGAGACCCAGCCCTGGGGACTGGCTGGGTGCCCAGCAGTGTCACCTTCACTGCTAGTGATGCCTCACTTGGGAAGGTTCTTCTGTAAACCTCATGTAGCTGTGAGGCAGTAACTGCAAACTGTTTTGAGAAGTGACTTTTGCCACATCTTGAAGATTTGCTGTGTCTGTGGTATTATTTCAGGTTTGGAATTAATTAGTTCTGCTTTAATACTCATTAACTGGCCTTAGTATCAGCAAATCCAAAAGATAAAGCTGCTTCAGGAGAATTTAATTTAAATGTCTTGTTTTATCTGTGCCAGGTGAGATTCCCACATTTCCCCTGGTGAGTCAGTGCTTTGCATGGTGCAAATTTCCAGTGGCTTGTTGGCATTGGGAACAGTGTGACTGGGCTGGCTGTCAAACAAAGCCTCGGAAATGGTAAGATGAAAGATAAGATGAAACAAGAAGAGTGATAGTGATTAGATCTGTGTTCAGATATTTCAGTATCTTAGTAGACAATCAAAACTTAGTGTGGAAACAGAATTCCATGAGGCATGTTGGTTGTCACTGGAAAGTTCTTGCTGCTTCTGCATGGCTCCCTCTTGGTGATCCAAAGCAGCTTACCTAGGCCCTTGTGAATGTGTGACTCCTGTGGCCCTTTGTCTGCATTGATGAAAAATATGTATACAACTCCTAACAGTTTTTTAGTGTGTTGCTATCAAGTGAGACTGAAAACAGAGGATTTCTGAGGTTTTCAGTCCTATATCATTATTTCAGAATGACTCCACAAAGGACCTTTCTGACACCTGGTATTACATTTTGGAAAACTTCTGAAAAAGAACTGTGGGTGTTTGACAGCTTTGTGTCCTGAGGTAGGGTATAACTTTAAAAACAATGCCTCCATCAGAAATGTCTGTCTCTTTGGTGGTATTTTTAATATTTAACCTCCAAGGGAGGGAACTTCCTTATTGAAAGTGTGAGTTTTAGTGTTTTTGGCTGTCAAGTACGGATGTGGTGGTGTAACAAATGCTGCATGGTTAGTTTGGGGAACGTTAAAGTTCCCCTGTAATGAAGAGTATAGAGAAATAACATTTTTTTAACAAGTATTTGATAGGACCTACTCTTGAAATACTAGTCATTAAATAAAGGGGGGGGTGGAATTAACCTGTCTTCTTACCTTCCCCCTTCTTCCTTAAATACTACAATACTTACTTTGCTTTTGTAAAGGGTATTTTATACAAAAGTATTTGTGCTGCAATACCACCCTGCAGTGCACTGCTCCAGGTACTGGTGCATGGTCACATTATTTCTGTGTCCAACCCTCAGCCTTGGGCTGAGTTTTAGTTCCAAAGTGAGATTGCTTAGGGAAGAGTTGAGTAAGCAGAAATTCATCTAGAAACAACCATGTTTGACAAGATCATTAAAATGACTGGCTCTCTAAAAATTAGAATCTGGGACAAAAAATCAAGGAAACCAAAGTTGTTGTTACTATCAATGCATTGTTTGGATTTCAGCTGCCAGTTTGTATTTCTATTCACTTCAGTGGAGTGGGAATATTGTAGGTAGGAGAGAGAGGAGCCTCCTGCTCTGTTTCACTGGGTTTAGATGGACTCGACTGAGATAGGAAGTGATTTCTTATCTCACTCAGGGCAGGTGCTATCTTTTTCCTGCCTTGTCCCATGCCATGTTGTCAGTGCACCTGCTCTTGTGCAAATACATTATTTACCCTAGATGTGAGCAAGACTCATTTCTGTGTTGAGCTGTACATTCCCCTTAAATAACTGTGTGAGACAGGAAAAAATGTGTGATACCCATTACACTCTAGTTCACAGTGATTTTTTAATTCTTTGTATTTTTTTTTACTTTTTTGCACATCTGTTGCTGTATCTAGTCATAGGAGAGTCCAGTTACACCCTGGTACTCTGACTGCCACATCTGTGCTTCTTGACTGCTTTTTTGAAATAGATTATCTGAGGCATATGCAAGATACTGCAATACAGGTGACACAGAAATCATTCTAGGTGTAATTCATTACATTGAGCTTAGAAAACTTATCAGCCTGAGCTTTTTGTTTGCAATTTGCTGTAATTCTGTAACATAAATGAGATAATGCCAAAAAAAAAAAAAAAAAAACAAATTCA
>VYXD01000337.1:447640-523878 GCA_013397195.1 Hylia prasina | reverse complement strand
TTTTTTTTCTTAAAAAACAGGTGCTCTGAAAATGTCAGGAGTTTTACTTTCTGTGAAAAACAGGGATATTCTCCTAGAAATTATTGGGGCTTAGACACACAGAGATTGTCCCTCTTCCTGTGTTAGCTGAAGATATTTTTCCCCATGGTGTTGAAGTTTAATGTTCTGTGTTTCGGGGTTTTTTTCTGCAGTTTATACAGCTCAATATTGCAAGTTTTAGTACTTTCTATAATGGCACAAGCACTCTGCTTTTGATATAATTAAACTGAAATTACTCAGTGAAAAACTATCCTGGCTTCTGAGGACACTGTGTTCAAAGACATGAATTTTAAATAGCTCTGAAAATTGAAAGTGTAAGGGGAATATTGACTTTTGCAGTAGTTAGTTCAATTTTAAATCAGCTAAAATCAGAAAATCTATCTGTAAGATGTGACAGGGAGTCAGGAAGTAAAGAAATAATCACACACCTTGGTTTTGAAAGATGCAAAGCACAGCCAATTCCCTTCTGGTGTGATGTATCTTTTTACACCCTGGAGTTTGCTGCTTATGAAAACCAGTATTATAAAAGGACTGCTTCCTCCCCCACCCTGCTGAGCCAAACTCAGCACTTAATTATAAAGCTTAATAGATTTGTTGGTTGAACCATTACGTGTTTTCACAATAAAAAGTACCTTAGAACAGTAGTAAACTCTCCCATGTAGTTCAGTTGCATCAGTCTGGTTATATGGACTCTTTTTTACCTTTTTACTGACTTAGTTTGTGAGCTTGTCTTAAATTACCAACCGGTTTTCTGAACCATATTTTGTCACTATTTTCTGTCCTACCTGGATCTCTGTGACTCAGAAGTCACAGAGATTTATTTCTGTGACTGTAATCTGTTTCTTCAAAGCACATCCTGTATTAATAGTGTTATTTAAAAATGAGCAACAAACACCCTCCCTGTGCCCCCAGCTTTAGCAGTGGTATTCTTGATATTCTTTTCCTTAGGCTGTGGACCTGTGTGAAGTGATGAGTCAGTTTAAGAGCTCACTGCTGTGCTTGCTTTCCACTTGTGGTTTGCTTTTCCTTTCCAAACCCCGGGCCAGCTCCAGAGCTCCTCCAGACCTCTGCTACCTGCTGCACCCCCCAGGCTGCCAGAACTGGCTTTCCATGCTGTATGTTGTGGATGGGCTCTGCACAGAGCCCAGCAGGAGCTTGGTGCAGGTACCTGGTACAGGATGGGGGCTCTGAGAGGGTGAGACCTCCCCCTCTGGCTGCTCAGAGCTGGCTTATGAAACCACAGCCTCTGTTATTTCACATCTTCCACTTGTACCAGAGACTGAAAAACTGTTTCCAAATTAAACAGCTCATTACTTATTCCTTCTTTAAAAAGTATTGGAGAACAAACATTATGAGAAGCAGCAATCCACTGAAATAAGAATGTGAATTAACAAGTTCAGTTTCAATGCTGTCTTTGCAGTACATTTAGCACTACCATTGCTGTGACTTTCAACGTTCAGGGGCAAACACAAGTGATGTAGTGTCACTGATTGCTCTGGCACTTCAGGGGATATTTTGCTTTTTTCAAATTACAAACTACTTTTTGTATAGATTTGGCTTTTAAATGTAAGTATAGTTCTGAGTGCTGATGTGTTGAAGTGGGTATGCTCACTTTTTGTGAAAAAATAAGTGACTATAAGTAAGATTTTTTTTTCTGTATTGCTGAAGGAGCCCTTCAGCAATTTAATGTAATTAAAGAAAGTGAAATTTCACATGAAAAACTTCAAAATATGAATAAAAAAAGTTCATCTTTGTAAAGAAACTCACTGCTAGTTGACAGATCATTAAAACCACACCTATTCTCCTCTCAGTATTTTTGTATGAGTAGAAGAAGCTAAGGTGGCTGCAGGCTAGCATTTGAAAGCAAAGTCTAAAAGGAAAAAGTGTTGTCTTTAACATGAATGGTATTTCCTGTGGTGTATGTTTGGATTGCTAAAGTTCATTTCCTAGACTGAATTAGTTTTGGAGTCCACTAGACTGGAGATTATTTTTGCTTGAGATTCATAATTCATCCACAAATCTCCTTCAATTATTCTATTGTGTGTTTATAGATTCCTGATTCCCTTTTAATATCTGCTAATGGGTAATTACAGTCAGCAATCATTCTTGTCATGGAAATTGCTAAAGTAATTTCAGAAACACTGTTGTTATTTGTGTGAAAGAAAAGATGGATTGGAAATCAAAACTGTACTGTCTTTCTGGTGCTGTAGTAGTTAAAAATGAAGAAAGTGGTTCTGCTTGTTTTTATACAGACGTTATTGAGAGGAATAAGGCAATTTATATTGATTCTTTTGGTTCTTGCTATTAGGGTTTGTTGTAATATTTCAGACACTGCTCTTTGGTAACCAGGCAGCTCTGGGTGATCAAGTCTTGAGTTCTTGGCAAATGAACAACTAAGAGAAAAAATACTTTATAAATTATCCAGGTGGTTACTTGTTGCTGTGTTCAATTGTGAATAAATCAGGAGCTTTGAAATTGAAAACAGAACTGCAACATACTTGGATTCTGTTTGGAGAGGCTTTAACTTGGTCAGGAGCTGCTGTGAATAATTCTCCCAAAAGAGGGGGAATAGGATGTGATCACTGGCTGTCTGTCCATCCTGGTGTGTGAGTGAGAGGCTGGGCAGGAGGGTGCAGGTTTTCCAGACCCACTCCCCTGCCTGTGCCTGAGCTAGCATCTGGAAACTGCAGAAGCAGAGAGTAAAGGAGGCCATCCCAAGAGCTGTTTTGTTATCAGTCTGCCTTGTGTATCAGATAGCACATCATTCTTTCTGTTGCTCCACCATGCATTGCTGAGGAGAGACTGCTCTTTGTGCCAGAGCTCCAGAGAGCTCCCTGGGATGAGTTTTGTGCTCTGCTCTCTCCATATCTTGGCTGCTCTCCCTTTTTCCCTCTCCCATCTGCCCTCACCTTCTCCATACAGACAATTTCTGGGGAGGAAGGTGCTGAAATTACCCCAAACATCAACATCCCTGGGCTGGTGTGAGTTTCTTTAAAACACTTGAGCTCTACAGGCTCTGCACAGGCCAGAGCTATTCTGCTGCTGTCGAGTCCAGGCAAGGTCTTAAGAAAACGTGGTGGATTGACACAAAACATGGTTGACAGTTTTAACTAGCCTAGGGGAACAAAAGAGCTTCAATCCAAGCCTGGTAGAGTAATGAAATACTTGCTTTCATATTTTTTGTGACAAAATCCTATTGATGTGTCAGTAGGAGACTGGAGAGTTTAGCAGTGCTTGAAAACTCCCATCTCTGAGGAGGAAAACATAGAGCAATACCTAGATTTGTGGGAGATAGAAATGTTGTCTTTTTTGCTGGCAGGTGAAGAGTGCCTGTGCTTCTGTCAGCTCGTGCCCAGCACTTACCTAGAAGAGGTTCTGGTGCTGAGTCTGAGCACATCGTTGTTCTCACTGGCTTGAAACACAGTAGGTTTGGAATGTAGTAGGTGTTTTGATTCATGTTCTAGAAGGTATTCTGTTGTTCAGGGTTTTTTATACCTCTCACATGTCCAGTGTTCTTACATATTCACTGGGCAAAAATTCTTCATGTTAATTGGCTTGCAAATGGCTGTGAAGCTCACACAGATTTGGCTAAATCATATCAGTGTGTTTGGTGGCTGTTCCCATAGGTTCTCAGTGCAGGGTTGTTTCTTATATATCCTGACCTGGGTGACAATTCCTTCTCTTTTTCATCCAAACACAATGAAGGCTTCTAAGGAAATGAGGCTTTTACTTGATAAGCTGCTGATTAGAGCTCCATGGCTTTCTGGCAGCAGCCCAGATTCCGTCCCCATTTGGCTCAGTGTGTTTGTCACTGGTGCTTCTGGGAGTGTTCTTTGGGTTTTGTGGCCTGTTGCTGTTTCAGGGCTACACCTCTCTTGGTGTCTCACAACAACAAACCTTCAAGAAACAATGACCAAAAAGACTAAAAGTGATGCTGTGGTGCAGAGTGCTCACATGATCCTTAAACATATAAACAGGAGCATGTTGAGTTGATCCTTCTTCCAGTGTGTGATATCATCCATGACAGAATCTTTTTCTCTCTCTCAAATCTACCTTCTGCATTTCCAGAAGGCTGTTGGAAAAAATTCAGAGGGGGAAAGGCATAAGAAGTGGGCACTTTTCAAGTGGGAGGTGGTAGTGGCAGTGTGACATGGGATGCAAATTGAAACTAATTTGGATTTGAATTATTCATCTTGAAGCAGCTTTTATGCAATGCATTATGGATTCTTGGTAAATCAATAAAGTACTATCAGGGAGTTTCTTTACCTAGAGGAGTTTTGATAAGAAAATTGTATGACCCAGGGGTCATTCATAATTACTTGTGGTGCATATCTCTGAAGATCAGCCAGGAAGAAACAAATCAATGAGATAGCTATCTCTTTTTATTAAAATGGGTTAGACTGTTGAAAAGACGTGTCTCTTCAATTTGATGTCCTGTAAAACTCTTCAGTAATATTCAGAGATTGTTCCAAGCTGACACTGCACCCATTCTTCATTTTTTGAGCATCAGATAACTGAACCACAGCCACGCAGTATAATCCTGTAGAACATTGTCCTTGGTACTGTGTTTTTCATTGACATAGTCAGGAGAAGTTACTGAAAGCAAGCTGTGAAGTAATTTTTCCTGAATTTTAATATTAAGTAGCCCAAGACAGGATAATTTTTCCCACATAATTGTGGATGTATTGCAGCTTAGCAATTAATAGTTATTTTTTGAAAATGGATTCTGCTAATTGGAAAAATAAAGTACCCTCTCAAAATACCTGTATATCATAAAAATTACCATCAAAATCATATTTCTGCAAGTATATTAAATAAGATCTTTGTTGTTTTTGTTCTGAAATACACTTTTAGAAGGAACTGGGATGGCAAGCCTGTCATCTCTTTCACGTACTCGTTCACATCAGGCAGAGTGAGTTCCTGCACTCCATCCCCATGGTAAAAGGGATTCCTCAGGCTGTTTCATGAGCTTCTGCCTCTCTGGTGCATCAGAGGCCAAACCTTCCCACTGTCTGGAGTGTGTTGTCTTTGTTACTGAAAGACCAATTCAGATTGAAATACTTGCCCCTGTGCACACCTTCTGAAGTTTCTTCTTCAGGAAAAAAACTGGCTTACACCTAAGTGCAGTTACCTTTGACTTGGAAAGTGCAGTAAAACGTGATGCAAATGTTTCAATTTCTTCATCTCTCCTTTAAGTGTCAGAGGTTTCTGAGATTCACACTTCTTTTCAAGAGCATAATATTATGCACATGCAAATGGTATGAGTACCAAAATAATTTTTGTAAGGGAAAAATGGGAGGACTTTAATTACGGTGAAAAGCTCATTAATAACCAATACAGGTGAGACATTAGGTATGCCATTAACTATAAATGGGAAAGATTCAATTTTATTTGATTATTATACATATATACATATTAATATGTTAATATATATGTCGGTTTTATTCTATTACTGAATAAGAGTGATTCCATGTGGTCTTTTTTGTGATTAATCCAAGTTTGTGGTGTACTCTGGGAAAAGAAGTTCTAGTTTCTCATTTTGCAGAAGTACACATTTGGGTTTTTTTGGTCCAGTCTCACTGTTGATATATCTGGTTTTGCCTGCTTGCTCATTAATAATTAGATAGTATGTTAGTGTTTGGCTCTATTTACCAGAGGTAGAACTGCTCAGTATAGTTTGTGTAACTTTTTCCTGCTTTTAGTGTGAAAGCAGTCTGAACGTGTGTGTGTGCAGTTAAGCATTTGGTTTTTGAAAGTAACTGGCTGGGATTTGGCTTTTCTGAGGAAAGAAAAAGTGAGATTTAGTGGGTTCTTTCTCCCTGGAGCAGTCCCTTTGGGCACCATGGTGACAGCAGTCGAGTGGCAAAGAAGCTTGTGGTCCTGTTACCAAGTTTTAATAAGACTTACAAAATACTGTTTTTCGTGCTTCCCTCCATCACATCCCCGTGTTTCATTTTTATGACTCTTGGCATTGAATAAACTATATTCATGAGCCTATTTGAAAAACACTGGTCATTAGAAATTAACAATACAGTTTATTCCTTAATGTTCATTGTTAGCAGAACACATGTATTGCCTTGGAAACAGTATTACTTAGAGTGGAATGAAATACAGAGGACTAGATATTAAGTATCTTTTAAAAAAAAAAGTTTAAGGAATTTTGGCTTGGACAGCTGTATTCTTTTCTCATTTTTCTATGCCTTAATTAAAGTGTGAAATGAATAAAAGAGGATTTCCTAATTTTCAAGATGTGTGTTTTGAGAAGGAATGACAAGTGTACTGTGATTAAAGATTATGTACACACACATAGAGAGATGCACAAAGAGTTGTGAGCATTCAGTTACACAGCATGCTCACAGGAGCTGTGTCATTTGCTCAGAAGGAGAAAAAGCCCACGTAGTACATTTGTACATGAAAATGTTTGAGTTGCCAGAGCAAGGTGAGCAGAGCAGCCCTTGGTGAGCACTGCCAGGCACCACTGCCCATGCACGAGGCTCCTGGGCTCCCACCCACCAGCAGCACGCAGCTTTTCCTCACTGGTCAGAGCATGCAGGTAGAAAGTTCAAGGAAAGTTTAAGGAATCAACTATTTTTATTCTCTCTCCCTTGGAGAACACTGTGTATGATTAACTATGAATTTACTAATCCTGTCTCTCTGCAGGATTCATCCTGAGAAGTGAGATTCAAGCTTATGGAAAGGAGTTAGAGACTTGCAAAGTAATAATTTAAAAAAACCTCATGACAAAAACACCTATCTGCACCAACGCAGGTTGATCTAGAGCTTCATGCTTAGACCTGATGATGAATTGCCTGTGGTTCTGGGGAGGCTAATTCTTGCTTTTGATTGCATTGGAAATCTGAAGTTAATGCTCATGAGAAGTAAAATCAGAGAACGTGAGTTACTCGGTGTGCCTGAAGATCACAGAGGCAGCGGCGACACGACAAAAATTCTCTTTGAAGCAGTGGCTTCAGCTGTGTCATTGTGTGCTCTGGGAACTGAGAGAAATAGCAGCCAGCCTGAGAGAAGATGCCAGCTAAAGGGAAATACTTCTTCAACGAGAGCGATGACTGCAGGATATCAGACCCGCTCTACGAGAAGTACCGCTACACCAGCCAGCAGCATCCCCTCCTGCTGCTGCTGCTCTTCATTGCAATCCTCTTCTGGACTACCTTAATTATTATCTTCTTTGTTACTGCTGTGAGTAGACTTCTTTTGTGTGTGTTCAATGTTTTCAGAGGTGATAAGGAGTCACTCTGACAGGGCACTAAATATTTTTGGCTGTGTAATATTTTGAGCCACATGGTATCAAAGTTGCAGTGCTGAAAGGTATCAAGTAACTGTGCATGTAATACTGTGTATGTTTTTGAAAGGATGGGAAGAGAGGAGAGGGTTCGCAGGCACAGCTACTGTAAGGATTGTTTCCTTTCTATTTAGTAGGAACAAATCCTAATCTGTATTGAATGGTAGCTATGATAGTAAGTACTAAAAGGGAAGGAACAAGAACATAAGTTAAAATGTCCTGCATTTCTCAAAAATTTTTTTTTTAAGAGTAATCTAAGAAATGTAAAATATTATGGTGACTTGTTGGTTTTTCATCAGGTTATTCCTGAGGTGATTTTTTTTCTTAAAAGATTTGTAGATGTTAATTTCCTTTTTCTTTTTCTTGTTTTTAATAAAAACACAACAGGAGCCTCCCAGTACAATGGTGATAGGTGGAATCAATATTTAGTTAGCAAAGAGTGGTGATCTATAGGTATAGAAAAGATGCAGCTTAATTTTTTTTTTATTATGCAGTGTAATTTGATTTTCTGTAAAGAAATTTGGTGTAGTACAAGCCCAGCTGACAGCTGGTAGGAAGAGGAGTTGATTTAAAGGTAATGAAAAAAGTTAGTAAAGTAGCTGTTATAATCATTTGTTGCCTTTTAACACTGCTTTCCAAACACTGTGCTTCATGATAAAGGATCTTCAAGTCTCTCTTTAGCAGCAAATCAAATCTTACCAATTGCACTAGTATCCCTTTTACCTTTTATTTCGTTTGAAGGGAAAAAAAGTAGCAACACTGTTTTTAACAATTTATCTTCTGTAAAACTTAGAGCACTGTTACACTCCTCTTTAGCAAAGTTTGAACTCTAAATTCATTTATTTGGGTACGTCTGCATTATAGATACAGTAAAGTTAGAACTTAGTGGTTTGGGGTTTGCCTTTCAAGCTAGTTTGGAAAGTAATAATGGTGGAACTGGGGTAGAATGAGCATCTATAATAGTAATTATTATGTTATCTCTGTATGTGTGGATATTGGAAAGCGTTCGTGCTGCTGCAGCTACTCCACTTAAAATACTGGGCTAACTTATTTCAAAGGTACCCAAGCTGTTTCCAGGGCAGTGTAGATGCATGTTTCATTTCTCTAAGGGGGACATGTGGGCCAGCTGTAACCCTTTGCTGTGCTTTTGCAGGAGGCACGTTCCCACCTTGCCTTCATCATCGCGGTGTGCGCTGCCCTGGCCGTGTTTGCAGTCATGTACTTGCTGCTGTGCATGGAGTCCCTGTTCCGCAGGTGGCTGACCTTGTTTGGAGTGATGATCTGGATCTGCTTCCTCACCGTGGGATATGTGTCCCTCTTTGAGAAAGGAAGTGATTATCAGCTGTGGGAACAGGTCTGTGTGCTGTGTTCATTCAGGAACTTACGTAGAAATGGTTGTGGATGTGTTTGTACGAAAGTGTTTGTGTGCTTTAGTCTTTCAGAATGTTATAATTGTGTAATAACTTCTGAGATTTGGGTTAATTTTTAAAAATTGGCTTTACTGATTTATTGCAGTAAATTTTAGTTGGTATTCTAGATTATGGTGAAAATGCATTTTAGTGAAAAAGTTGGATAATTGCATAAACCTATGTGGGAATTACATCTTTAAATTGTAATTGAATTGGATTTTTATTTAGGATTTTTACTGAGTCTTAATTACTATGAAATCATCTCTGAGTGACTTTTTTGTTAATAATACTCGTTGTGTTAATTTGTTTGGGTCAAAGAGGTTTTCAAGAAACATATAAAGGACCCCAGAGCTGGGTGTGCCCTAGGGAGCAAGTTTTTAAGTCAGTGGGAGAGGTGAAGTGAACAATAAGGACTAATGACACATCCTGGCATTGCTGGGTGTGGCTAAGCTTCATTGCTTGCTATCTCTGGTCAGAAGATGGGTGATTTCATGAAGCCAAAAATATCATATTTTGTAGGAAACTCCTCCTAAGATCTAATAATGCAAGCAGAGGAGTTTTAATTAAATAAAAATGACTTTTTATCTTGTTTTACGGACTCTGCCCCTTCCCTTCTTTATTTGAAAAAAGAAAGATACAAATTATCAGTTAAACAACCAAAATCTGATTTACATTGTGGCCTGGATCCAGCACTGTACATTTAGAGTTGCTGTTACAGTATGTTTTGACTTAAGGAATTGCCTATTACCTTACAAAACCACCCCAAATGTATTGTTCTTAACTATAATTGCAAATATGTAGCAAAGCAAGATTTGGTTTTGCAGCTTTCAGTGCTGCAAGCCAATGTGGTGTTGTCATGTGGTAATAATTCATTCATATTGATTTTAAGTCTAAAATGTAAAGACGCCCTACTCTGAAAAGTGAATAGATTTATTTCACACTTTCACCTCAAGTTATGAATTTATCACTAATTAAAGGTACTGTTGAAATGCAGGTATTGCCTCCTTTGCTTGTCCATCCTTTGCTTGTGCTTATAAAACGGTCACACAGCATTCAGAACATTGTGTGACGATTGTTGCAAATACGGCAGAAAAAAATGTTTTTACTCCAGCTAAAACAGTAAGATATACACAGAAAAATACTTCCATTGAATTAAAACTTTTATTTGCCTGTTTGTCTGATTATTGTTGTCCCAGTCAAACTGTCTGTTCTGGGAAAATATTTAAGGGCAGACTCGACCTTGAGGCTTCCTTGAAGGAAGCTCTTGTCTGGAATGGCACAAGTTTAGTTGCTGTGGTGAGATGGAGCTGAGCCAGGAATGCTGAAATAATTCTTCTGATCAGGGTTGTTAGTTTCCATATATATGTAAGCTAAAAATTGTAACAAGTCTATAAATATGGATTTAAGTTTTACAGACCTTCCCACTGATCTGGAGCAGTTTAGTTCTGCATTTTGTAAAATCTGTGCAGCTAAATATGTGGTTAGTGGTAATAAAGGTTATTCTTTTGTGGGAGGACCAGGAAGTATTGGTTGGATTTTTGGTTTTTATCAAACACGAAGCAAACATACACATGTGACTGGCTGATGTTAAAATTAGAAAAATATCTTCCAGCAGGTGAGAAATCTGATTCTATTCAGTACTGCTACCCTTGCAACACACTGTTCCTGATGTGTGAGTACAAAGTGTATCCAAAGTGCATCTCCAGCTGAAAAGGATAAGTTCAGGATAAAGGGCAAGGAAAAGTAAAAAAATTATAGTCAATATGTCACGTTAACCCATCTTGTCTATGAACCTATAGCTGTTAATACTTCAAAACTCTTAGAACTACCACTGATCTTATGGTTTTAACTGTGTTTTGAAACGTCAATATCTAATTGTGCAGCCTGGAACTGAGCAGGAATCCTACTACTTTGCTCCTATTTTAGTAGTGATTTTTGGAATTCACCTAATAACATGTATGTGTGATTCTTTTTTATTTTTTCTTTTTCTTTCCAAAGGTGCCATTCTTTCTGTTCATAATCTTCACAGTTTATACCATGCTACCCTTTGGGATGAGAGGTGCTGTCATAATTAGTGTTATTTCTGCTCTCTCCCATATTATTGTTCTAAGCACTGTGGTAAGTGTGGTAAGTGTGACTTCTCAAGAAAATAAGGAATCCTTTCTATTTCAGGTAAGGAAATAACTTGATTACACAATGAAATACCCTAGGCATTGTTACCCTTTGCTTTTGGCATAACTACTCTGTTTAGAAAAGTTACAGACTTCCACACTGATGTTTCAAGTTTGTGGATTTGGAGCTTGGGCCCAAAAGCCCTTGGGCTTTTTGTAAAATTGCAAATTTTTAAATCTATAGTGCATTTTGTTATTCTGATCTAAGTGGAGAAAAGCAGGATTGTTATATTAACTTTTAAACTAAGTTGTTAAAAATATGCCTAGCTCAGTCACGGTCACTCTTCTCAGTCTGTGCTCTCTCAGGTGGGTCTGCCTGCCTTCATCAGGCGCTGCCCACAGGGTGGATCAAAAGGGCCAGGCTGCCCTGGGGTGTCAGCAGGGCTGGCAGTGCTGCCTGCTGCCTTCAGGGCTCCCAGCACTCCCTGGCAGGGTGTGTTCCAAGGAGCACCCAGCTAATTCCGTGCAGGCGTGTGCCAGACTCCACACAGCCTGCTGATGCAGGAGCTTGTGAGCTGGTTTTCCACGGCTCAAGCACTGTTGCCTGCAAATAAATGTTAAATGATATAATAGGATTTTCTGTTTCATTATTCTGCCTGTGACTGTGAAAGTTAGATTATATCTGCCAGGTCCATCCTGGGTAATAGCAACAGTGATTTGTTATGGGATGGGGTAAGAGGAAATGAGACATGGTCTGGGATTGATTGTTTTTTATGGGATTAATATGTGTGTTAGTGAAGTATCAATGACTGCCCTGCTGTAGGTAAATATTTAAAATATTTGTCTTCTTGTGCAGCTCTTTGCCAATGCTGTAATTTTCCTTTGTGGCAACTTCATGGGTGCATTTCACAAACGCCAAATGCAGGTTGCTTCGTGGGATTTGTACAGGTACACCTTAAAGTGCATTCAGGTCCGAATGAAACTGAAGATTGAAAAGAGGCAACAAGTGAGTGAGCTAGTTGGTGTTATGAATTGCTTGTTTTCATTTCCAAAGTCTGTATAAATTCATAAGGTTGGTGACTAATCCACGTTGAAAGGCTTGGGCCAATCTTTGAGATACCCACCTAGTGTCAAAAATAAAAGTTGTGCCATTTATAACAAAAGAAGGAAGTTAAAGGGAGGATATCATAGTATTTGTAACAGCAATGTAATTGCCAGTCATTTTAGTTCTTTTTTTCCTAGAATAAACTGTTCCTGGGACTGGCCTAAGGTAACTTAAGAGGACATACCCTTAATGCTCTGAAATTACTTGCAATGTAATTTTGGCAGTTAGTTTTATGCTTTCCTTGGTCACCTTTTTTTGCATTGAATTCTTATATTTTATTGTCTCACAAACTATTTTCCTTTGCTAGAAGGAGAAAATTGGATGTGAAGGGAGAGAAAAGAAATCATATAATAGATTAAAATATTTATTTCTATGAAGTGCAGTGGTATTCAAAGAATATGCAAGGAATATGAATTTCTTACTGAGGAAGGACTGTAGAGAGATACCAAAGCTGAAACTGGGGCACCTTTCCTGGTATAAATAGGGCTATAAGGCTGTACTGTGTTCTCTGCCCACCAGTTATTAGATAAAAAGAAGGGGCTGGAAAGTGACGGACCTGATCAAATTGGAAGGAAGAAAATGCCACAGTGCTAGTGCGATCTGTTCTCTGATGCTAATCTTGTGAGATGAGATGACAAATCTGCATGAAAGCCCAGGCAGAATTTCCCACGCAGCCGCCAGGGAAGCCTCTGATCACCCTACACAGGCAGTGTGCTCTCATTTCCTGGGCAATGTGCTCACTTCCATGGGTGTCCGGGATTTCGGTTTGGGGATTGTTTTTTTTAATGGTTGCTTGTTTGAAGTGTAAATGTGCTTAAGTCTATGGAGCGCTTTCTTTTCATCCGTGTTGCAATTTGTCAGGTGATTCTGTGTATCCTTTCTGCCACCCACTTTTTCTCTGTGACAAAGATGTGAGAACTTCAGTTCAGGGTTCCTCTTTGCTTCCTGGAAAACTGTGTGCTGTGTCAGCTTCCCCATGGCCCTGTTACATTCCCTGGGATTCGGCTGTCAGTTTAAGTTCTTTCCCAGGGTTGACTCTCCTAGTACCAAAACAGCAGCTGAGGGAAAGGAGGTGTTTCTGTTTCTGGGATCAGTCTCAAACTAAACTGCTGCCATACCTTGGGCAGACGAGTACTTGATGCTCAAGGACTGTCTCTTCCCACTGTGATCCCAGGGTATTTCTTCTCGGGGACAGGCACTGGTTAAGTAACCCTGGCAGTTCACTGCTGCCTGCACATGGCTGCACTGGGTATTCAGGAAAAGGGGATAAGGACTTGGTCCCAGGGGGACAGCATTTCGCATTTCAGTTGGCTGCACAAGTGTTAGCCTTGCTGTTGATGTTGTCTGAAAAAGTTCCTGCTTGTAGCTGCTGCACACAACATTTCCTCTTCCATCTCTGCAGTGGGAGAGCCTTTCCTCACTCTAAGTATTCCCTTTTTGTCATCATCATCTGCCCAGCAACTTACCAGGGTCTTCTTTGAAGAATGGGCTTGTGAGTGAGAGCTGGTGTAAAATGGTGCCCTGAATAGTCAAACCATGGAAGTCGGTTTGGAGGAGTTTGTTTCTTCTTCAGCTCAAAAAGCTTCAATTCTGTGGCACTGCTTCAGTTTAACCATAGCAGCATGTAGCTGACGCTTTTGTATCTGCTGCTGCTTTTCTGGCATTTGAGAATTTACAAATATTTTTAATACTGAATAGATTGTTAGGTGCAAAACACAAGCTTTTACAGAAGCTTTATCAGACAATACCAACATAACACTGACATTAATGGACAAAAGAAAATGTAATTTATCCAGCAAATGTAGTACTGAATACTGACAGTTTTGTGCGTGTGTGTTTCGTGGTTACAAAGGGATGTCACACCTAAGCCACAAGGAACAAAAGAAGAAATATGCAACATAATTGTGAAATCAGTAACTTGGAGAACAGCAATGTAAAAATTTCTGGAAAACCTGACATGCATTACTCAAAAGCTATTTGAATAAAGGCATTTTTGTTTTGTTTTTAATGCCTTCTTGCAGTCAGTAGAATTCTGCAGTCTCAAATTTGCTGTGTTAATAATTTTGCATAATTATTCCTCCCCCCACTTTTTAGGAAAATTTGCTTTTATCCATCCTGCCTGCTCATATCTCTATGGAAATGAAGCTGGCAATCATTGAGCGACTGAAGGAAACTAATGATAACAGGCAAATGCATGACAACAACTTCCACAGCCTATATGTAAAAAGGCACCAAAATGTTAGGTAAGTGGAAACCCTAGATATAACAAACTTCTGATTCTTATCAGTACATATGGTCCAATAAAATTAAAATTTGAAGGCAGACATTCAGGCTGAAGTGAGCTGCTTTCCTGTTATGGGAAGATAACGTGTGTTGAACTGGTGTTCTGTCTTTTAAATCAGGGGAGATACTTGAACTCTTTTTGCCGGAGTTGTTTCCCAAAGAGGAGAGAGGTGTTTTCTGTCAAATGCATTTCAATAGTTGTGCTGAATGTGGAACTGATGTATCTTCAGGTTTCACTTTGCCTGCTTTTTCCTTTTTCTCTTGTCTAGCATTCTTTATGCAGACATCGTAGGATTCACTCGCCTTGCCAGTGATTGCTCTCCGAAGGAACTTGTAGTGATGCTGAATGAACTCTTTGGAAAGTTTGATCAGATTGCAAAGGTAGGTTTACAGCTTGTGTTGCAGGATAAAGACCTTTGGAAAAAGAAGTCTTTTTGCACAACAGGAGGCAGCTGGGTGTTAGTCCTGAAGTCAGAAAGGCAAGACTGCTTTTGCTTTAAAGCTAACTGGAAAAATCGCATTAAAACAAAATGTAAAACAAAATTAGGAAATTTAGCAAGTTGCTGCTGTAATTCCAGCTCTTGGGTGTGGAGGTTTATCTCCATCGTGTAGGAAATTGCCTGATGTGATAAGGGCTGTAGGAGGTTCTGTGTACAAACTCCACTGGGGAACTTGGCTGTGTTCAGCTGGAAGGTTCGTTTGACCCCGCAAATGAAGAACTCTGACACACATTTAAATTCATAAATTCAGAGGCATCAGGCAAAGAGTTCTTTAGCTCAGGAGTGAGCTAAAGAAAGCTTCCTGTTACTAAAGGATACTTACAAAAAAGTGTAAGAATGGGGAGTAGTTTAAAATGTTTCCTATTAAGACATACCCTCAATACTGACCCTTCAGCCTGGCAGGAATTGCTACCACTTCCAGGTGCTGCTTGAGGTTAATCTTTTGCAGCTGTAATCACAAACTCAGGTTTTTATTTCTCACATTACAGGGACTGTATCACCTATGTGTTTGTGATATCCTAAGAATTTGTCAGAAAAAGTTAGGAAACTCTAAAATTATTAATGTAGCAGAGGAGGGAAATTGCTGTGATTAAACCCTTGCGGATATATCATTGAATAAATTCTTAAATATACCACTGATTAAAACCTAAGATGCTGGTAACATTTTTGACTAAATGACATGGCTAATCTTTGCATTTTTCTGAATTCAGTTGCTGTTAAGTGTTCAAGTACAGGCAAATAAAAGTCATTCTATATCTATTACAATTGTATTGATGTGAAGCAGCCATAAAGACAGAGTAAGTTCTGTCATCTGAGTTGCCAAATGGCAAAATTTCTTTTAACGCCCAAGTAGAAGCTGAGGTTAAACACATTTGGTCAGGTTTTATAACTACTTTGCAGATACAAAAATAGAAAAAAATCTAGATTTCAAGTGATGCATTTTAGTTTCTCACTGCTGTCTACAAATTGCACTCTGATGTCTGGATTTAATGAGTCAAGGTCTTTTGCAACTCTGTGGTTGAGCTGTGAGAAGAGGTTCCTGCTTTTTGTGCTATTTTTGTTCTGCCAGAGAGTATTCTGTCATCTTTTCCATAACGTACAAATGTTGCAAGCTCCAATTTACCTAATAAAAATTGATGGCTAAGCTGGACACTGAGCTGAATGCTGAAGTGCAGCAGCTCTAATCCAGGGCTGGGTTTCCCTGCTGATCCCTCTGAGCTTGTCACTTGTGGTGCTGCTCAGAACCCACTGGGATGGATTAAGATGTGGAGAATAATGGATGTTCCCTAAAGGCTTTAACTGATGAGGGAGAACAGCTCAGTTTGGGAAATTGCCACACATTTGGGCTGATTTTGGAGTTGATTTAGGAACTGTGTTCCCACAGCAGGTAGGGTTGAACAGCTGGAGATGTTGGCTGGCCCAAATTAAGCCATCTCTGCTCGTCAGTCAAACACCATGCAGCCTTGCAGAATTAGCCCTGGCTTGCTTGCAACCTTTGTAGTTAAAATTATTCAGTAAAGTGTTAACAAAAGTCAGTATCAGAGGCTTTTTGCTCTCTCCTGCCAGTCATTGGCAGCAGTATCCTCTGTTGCACAGTTAGGAAAAATTTTTTTGCTGCCATTTAGTAGTGTGGGCTTTTTATTAGCAATAGCAAACTGTAGTGTGTGCCAGCTTCCTCTTCAGTCATGTTTGAAATAACAAAAAATCTCCATTTTGCATCTGCACAGCTACCAGGTTGGGCATCTGAATGTTTAGGTTTTCCCTTAGTGATGGGAGGTTTCATGACACCTCACACTGTTATTTATGAGGCTGTCATGTAAAAATAGAGGGAAAACTGCCCATAATTCAGGTGAAGATTAAAAGATAGGTAAGTAGATTTCATCCTTTAGGTGGTAAATTCTGTGACAGTTTATTTTATTTATAGTTTTTTCAAATGCACACAGTTCCAAGAAAAAGGTGAGAAACTAACAAGATGGTTTTATTTCAGAACTACTTTAAGTGGTCATTTTTGTTCTCTCCAGTGAGCAATGTCCAGGCATTCAGATGCCGGGGAAAAGAAGTAAGCTTTATTTCAACAAGGATTGAACAAAGCCCTACTTTCTCAAACCAGAGCCTTTGGAGCTGTTAGCCTACTTGCAGTTAGTGTTTTCCTCTCAAAAATGTTTGCTGTAATTTTGCAGGAGAATGAATGCATGAGAATAAAAATCCTGGGAGACTGCTACTACTGTGTCTCAGGCCTGCCTGTGTCCTTACCAGTTCATGCCAGGAACTGCGTTAAAATGGGGCTGGACATGTGTGAAGCAATAAAGTAAGTATTACACAGAAGGCTGTTTAAAATACAGATACTGTGCAGATAGTGAATCAGGTAATCAGTTTCCTTGTCAACATTCCAAGCGTGTTTATTAGCTGTAGTTGCATAGTTCTGACCATGTTTGTCTCGTCTTTGCACCAAGTGTAAGATGAGACTAAACCTTAGCAGGAGGAGGAGAGGAAATGCTGAGTCTCCTGCTCTAATCCCCTGGTGCCTCCCCAGGCAGGTGAGAGAAGCCACGGGCGTGGACATCAACATGAGGGTTGGGATCCACTCCGGGAACGTGCTGTGCGGGGTGATCGGCCTGAGGAAGTGGCAGTACGACGTGTGGTCCCACGACGTGTCCCTGGCCAACCGCATGGAGTCCGCCGGAGTGCCGGGGTGAGCCGGCCCTGCGCCCAGCCGGGGCACACAGCCTGGCCCTGCGGCGCTGGGAGCAGGACGTGTGTGCTTAGCAGAGCTGTAAAACCTTAATACTTTCTGATTGCGTTTTCAATGAGCTGTAAAATTCTATTCTTAGGCAAGTGACTGCTCCTTCATGGGAGAAACGTACATCTTCAGCAGTGAGATGTGTTGACTTAGTTAATCCATGCTGTACACAGGGATAATTCTGCATTTGTGAGTTTAGCTAAAGAGCAGTTGTGCTCCTTAGGTCAACAAGGCCAAGCTGTGTCTTTACCCAGTGTTTCTGCTAATGTATTGATCAGTCCCACTTGATTTGTATCAGTTCTATATTCACCACCCCTGCCACTCAAACTCCACAGAGAACTCAGAAATTGAAATGCACCCTGATGGGAAGTATCCCAGCAAGGAGAGTCTGGAGCTCTTGTTTGTTGTGCATTTGCCATGGGCAGAATGAAGGGAAGGGAGTGGTGCTGAATGGGACGATTGAGGCAGAGCAGGAATATAATTTGCCATGTGCTGCTCAGTGATACAAGGATTGAGTCTGAAGTTGGTCTCTTGTAGCCTTTTTAAGATGCTTATTGAACAGAACAAATATAAATGTTTTTCAAAACCACCAGTACCTACATTTTCCCTGCTTAGGAAAGTATACTCTTTTTCTGTTTTCTAAGTTAAATTTAAGGATTAGAATTCATTTAAGAAACCCTCTTTTTTCTTATTTTGGTAGTTTGCACTAAAAAAGGCCATTATAAGATTTCTTCTTTTTTCATTCCCAAATCAGACTTTGATTTTTTTTTTTGTGTCATGGTAGTCTGTGCAAATTTATTTCTTTTAGTAAGTGGTTCTAACCAGTGACATTATTTCTCTACCTCAGACAGCTTTTAGGTATATGCTTGTAATATAATATTTAAAGTGATTTATCAAGTGATAAGGGGTTATGAATATCTTTGTTGCATTGGTGACTGAAACAGAAAGAAAACTACTTGGAGCTTGGTTAACATTTACACCACCAACCAGGCTGAAGGATTTAATGTGTTGATTCAGCATGATTAAACAAGAATACAGAGTTGTAAAGTTTCTTTTGTTGGTAAAGCAAACAGCATGACTCTGAATATGGCACAAAAACATACTTTGTTAGTCACGTTTAGGACCTTTGCCTAATCTTGAAAACTGATTATTCCCTTACGGTTGTCAGGTTTATAGTTGATAAACTGGTAAAGAATTAGGCTGGTTTAGTTTGTCTTGCTGATTCAGAAACATCCTTATTACTACTTCTACCTATAGCTGTGTGGTATTCACTCATCTTGTGTTTCAAAACTGGCCAGAGGAAACACCTTCCACTTGTGGAAAACTGAGCCTGACAGGGTGGAAAGGGGTATTATTCACTATCCAGATGTTACCTTGTATTTGTTTCCTGCTCCTCAGGGAAATAATTTGTTGGGAATTCCTCATTCCAATGTTAACTAGTCCTGCTCCTTTGGAAGCAGTTTTGTCATTAGGAGCCAGCTAGAGGTTTTGTTTAAAACAGGAAACATACTTATTTTGAGTTTCTAAAGACTTTTGAAAGGATGCAGGAAAACTTCTAGCTTTATAAGTATTTTCCTTCCAGTGACAGAATACCCTTGTTCATCTTCCTTGTGATTTTAAAAATTCCTTGCATTCACAACAGCATGATACACTACTAAAGCAGAAAGGAGTAGCATAAAACCAAAACTAAAAATGCATTTATGACCAATTCTCTCTAATGTGTAAATGCCTGAAAGCTCAGCACGTGTTATTGTCCTGTCAGCATAGGAAACTGGGTGCAGTGTGCTGGGTGTTCTGTCCTGGCAAGGGCAGCAGTGCCTGCTCCAGCTTGCCTTGAGAGCAGCTCTTGGTGATGTGCTTATCCTGGAATCCAGTGAGCACTTAGTAACTGCTGAGAGATCACTGACATCTAATTTGAAGAGAAGTTTGCAGTAAAATCAGAAATGTCCTATGGCAGTGTGTGATTTGAGGGAGAGGGGAGAGAAGCTTGGCAAAATGCAAAGTGGTGGGCAGTGAACAAATGTACTGCTTTTTGGAGCAAGTGGAGGCGCACAGCAAACTTGCTGCAGCACATGGCTGTGTTTTAAGGCTCAGGGCACAGACATCACCCAGAATGCCCCAGTCTCTGTGGAAGAAAATGATGCTTTAGAGCAAACTTTAAAATTTCAGATTAGAAAGGTTCACCTTAATTGCAGAGGTGTGTAGTCAAGGTAACAATTACTTTTTTTTTTTAAATTACCAGTAAACAAATAAAAGCACACACCCTCTGCAATTCAACTCTTACTATTGGCTGAAAAAGTACTGAGGAAGTTTTTATTCTTCCTTCTTAGAAGCTACAGCCAGTAGTTTTCAGGTCTTGGACACATTACCTTCATGCAAACCTATGTCCCCTATGTCCAGCTTTAGGAAGGAGAGGTGGGTTGGGACAGTGATTCCCTTGCTCTCCATGGTTAGGCAGCAGTGCTGCACACTGCCAGTTTCCATTCTGGAACTGTGCTTTTCCCAGCCCTGAGCTATTGGATTGTAGGGCAGTGTCTAACCCCTCTGTGCCACAGAAAAGTGAGAAAAGCATGGGAAGATGAACAGTGAGAAAGTAGATCTTAAGAAATGCTATTTTATGAACTCCCTTCAGTCTCTTGTTGATAAATTATATGGAAAGATATTACTCATAACTTATGTGGAAACACATGATTTGGGATACTGAGTGAAATAACATTGAAGTGAAAGTGTGACTAGGTAGAGAAAAATCCTGGCTGCTCTCCTCAGAAGTGCACTGCTGTTGTTGCTGTGTTGCCTTTTCCTCAGATTGTTTCAGTCAGAAAAGGCAGACTTTCAGAATTCTCCCCAAAGTTAACAAAAAACCTTCCCCAGCGTTCTTTGCCCAGACTTTGTGTGTGTCTCCCCCCATCCTCGTGCATTTCTAGCACAAAGCAGTCCTTGCTTGTGTTTTGTTCATGAGTTTTCCCTGCAGCTCTCACAACCTGCATGTGAGCCTGCCTGTCTTGTGAGTCATCAGGTCTCCTTTGATCACATTTCTTCTTGTTTCGTTTATTTCCCTGCTTATTTCAATTTAATTTTATACCAATACTATCTCGTTATGGCCAGTGTTTTTTAGCATGCTTGCTATGAATGATGTACTATAGTAAAAGATTGCAAATATAATTTTAAGTACTGGCATGATTTTTCAGTTGGCTGCCAAAGCAGGGGATGTCTGAAAAGCAGAAATGTCAGCAGAGGCCATTGAAATGTAAATGAAATGCTTAATGTGACCTTTCTGTGAGTGTTTGGGTCTCTTGTTCTTTCTCCCGTTCTCAGCCGTGTGCACATCACTGAAGCAACATTAAATCACCTAGGCAAAGCTTATGAAGTAGAAGAAGGGAATGGACACCTGAGGGATCCTTACCTTGAATCCATGAATATCAAAACCTACTTAGTGGTCGATCCAAGGGTATGTATTTGTTCTTAAACATATATATTTATTCAAGTGTATAGACACATTATAAGTACATCTGTTTCTGGGGTGCATTCAGTTTTTCATTCAGGAACAGAATTAAAGCACGGTGTGAGTCACCTGAGTAGCTTGGATTTGGGAGTTCAGATCTGAAAGCACATCCTGCTTTTTAATGACATGCCTATTACATTGAAGGTAATAAGTGTTATGCTGAAACCTCTTACGTGGCCCACTTAGAGTAAAACTGCATATTTGACTATGTATTTGTGTGAAGTGTCTCAAAAACCCAGGTCAAAGATGAGGCTGAAGGAATGAAACCACCTGTACTGTGTGGCCACTTTCAGCTAAAATTTTCCCTGTAAAATATCATCAGACATCTTCCTCACTATCTTAAAAGTAAGATTCACCTTGTTTTCAGGGTGTGAAGTTAGCAACTGCGGGTTGCTCCTTCAGAGCTTGGCAACTACAAACATCTGGAGTATTGCTATTTTGAATTGGCTTGTGGTTGATGAGAAAATATTTCAAATGAAAAAAGAATGCAGACGAGAAACTCCTTTCCTTCCTGATCTCTACAGGAAGGAACAGCATAGAGCTCCTTTTAACTAGCAAGAACTCAATCTTATCTCGGTTACATTTTTCAATACTGCAACCCTCCCCATTTGCACACAGCACATATTCTCAGAATGAGGACCTATATCTATTAAAATGGTCTCTGCTCCCTTGAAGATACCTGTGAAATGTTAGAGAATTATCAGTCATTGATGTCTTGGTTAATTCTGTAGTTTTAGCTTCCCTGTAGGTCTGCAAGGGTATTGTTGTACTACACCCTGTCTGTACTGCCTGACTCAGCACTTGTGACACAGGGATATAATCTAATGTGGAGTCTGTAATTTGTGGGATCTTCTAACCACTGTTTTGATACACCCCAGCTCAGGAATTTGGCACCTTTTTCCCCTGCTGTAGTGCTGACTGCAAGGAAACTGTATCTGTCCATAAGATCCTTTGAGCCCTTGCATCACTGTAAATTAACCTGGAAGATTGGCTGTTGCAGTGTTGCAAGCGAAGTCTCCTAAAGGCAGCTGAAGCAATCCACTGTGTGTGCTGCGATTTGCTTTAGCTCACGATAATTAAACGAGATAAAGCAACTGAGGTTGGCTGACATGTTGCCGATGTGTTCAGGGCCCTCCCAAACGGCGAGATCTGTACGAGCTACTCAATACACAGTATCCTGCAACCTGTGCGACTTTCGGTTCTGTCCGTGCTTTCCTCCCGTTAGTCCAAGCAGTGCCTGTCGAGCAGTCACGTCCCCCGGGCGCGGGTGAACGACGGGCTGAAGATGCGCGCCTCGGTGCGGATGACGCGGTACCTGGAGTCCTGGGGCGCCGCGCGGCCCTTCGCGCACCTCAGCCACCGCGACAGCGTCAGCAGCGACTGCTCCAGCGCCCAGGGCAGGAGGAGAAAGGTCGGTCTGAGGCGGGATTGGCAGCCCGCGGTGTGAAACCTGACCTGACTTTGGTGCTGGGTGTCTGCTCTCAGCCCGGCTGTTCAGCGTGCGCGCAGAGCCGAGCGGGTGTCTGTGCCACGCCTCTTTCCGTCAGAGCTTAACCATATTCAGACTGCCAATCCCTCTGGCGCACCTCAATCATAGCATATCTTCAAAGCAAAACTATCTGTTTTTCCTGGTGTTTTTCCATCTTGAGATCCTGCCTGGTACATGTGGTTTTGTTAAAACAAACAAACAAACAAACCCACTCAATACTTAACTGAAATGTATAGAAAATAAATAGTTCCCCCCACATGTTCTCCCTGCAGCTGGATTTTATCAGTAAAGAGTTTTTAAGATCAAGAATTCTTAAATTTTTTAAAATTTTAAAATATAAGAAAACTATTTTTTTCCTTCCATCTCTCCTTCCTTGAAAGCTGCAAGTAGATGTGCATGCTTTCAGGTGTGGTCCTAGAGCCACAGCTGTAGTAAATTTTAATTTAAGCATCCATCCATCCATTCAGGTGTGTGGAAGTGGTTTCCAGTCTGCTTGCTTCTGCTGGTGCTTGCTTGGGTATTTTGGTGTGTAGAGAAAAATGAGAGGGAAGATCTGTTTAGTTATTTCCTAACAATCCTTTTTGTCAGAAAACACTCACTTCTCACTCATTAAAACAGAAAACATTGCTGGAAAGGATTGATTTTTATGAACATTTCTGTTTGAGAATGGTTCTTGATTTATTTTATTTCTGAATAAAAATGGGGTTTTTTTGCAGTTTCTTGATGTTTGTTTTCCATCGTTTGCTATTCAAAGAGTGTGTAACTTATTCTTGTTTTATTTAGGAAATACCTTTGTGTTCTACTGGGCGCCAGAGAACTTCTGATAGGTTTGTCAAGTACCTTCTTTTCCTTTTTTTGGTGCTCCTGTGCCCCTCTTGCAGTTCAGTGTGCTGTAAGGATGTGATCATTTGCTTGATTAATCACTGTGTGTATTGTAGTCCTGCCTTAGAAAGGTTAAGCTAAATCTTTGGCCTTGAGAAGATCTCTCAGCTCATGTTTGTTATTGTCAGCAGACTCTTCTAACAGGAGCTTCTTGTCTTATTGTCCCCCCAGTCATTCAGATTCTCTTTTGCTTTCTGGGCTGCAGCAGGATGGGAGGGAATCAGGAAGGGAGAGCCCTAACCCTAAAAAGCAGTGGAAAGATTGGGATTTGGTTAGTGTTTGCCATTAGTACAATGGTACCTGTAGCACTGAGTTAAATGAGGAGCTGATTTTCACTTGTGGAACATTCCCTGAGTTTGTCAAAATGCTTAGTAAAGTGCTCATGGGCGTATTTTTTTAAATCAGTTTGAAGCATTCTGGTTTACCTTTTCCCTGGAAGCTTGCCTCACTGTGTGCTGAGAAAGTGTGCTCTGTACCCATTACTTGCTTCTGAGTAGCATTTGTCACACAGACTTCATTTCATCCTCAGAAATTCATCTCAGAAGGGAAGAATAGAGGAAGATATTTATGATGAAATGATGTCAACCATTGAAGGCCTCAGTTCAACTACGTATGCAGTACTTTAATTTATTCTTCATCTTTTCTTTGATATTAACCTGCATTCTCAATTTAAACCTAGATTTAAAATTTATGTATAAAGTTTTCAGGATTTTTGTCTTGCCCCTTTTTTGATCTTTGTTTTTTATTTAGTTTCTTTTTGGATTTAATTTGAATATGAGAACGTTACTGCATTATTTAGCAAGAAGCCAGTGATCAGTCTCAATGTTTTCTTTATTAAAATAAGAAGTTTCATGAAATAGGGTGCCGTCCTGAAGAAAAAACTACGTATAAGTCAAAACAGTCTTGTAGGTAATAAAGTTGCTTTAGTGTCTGGTCCACTGAAGGCAAATGGTCTGTAAGGGGCAGGTAATTCCTTTGGCAGTACATTTACATTTAAAAGCAGACAAACAGGCAGTGGTAATGGTTTGGGTTTTCTTTGTTTTGTTTTAATTTAAAATACCATATTTAAATCCCTGACAAATTCCTCAAACAATGAATTCAAGAAGACAAACTCTTTCATCTAGGAAGGCTGTACCTTAGGTATTCTTGATAGGAATCTGATATTATTTAGGGGAAGTTTTTGGAGGACTTTGACCCTCTCTAACATCTGCTGTTACACTTTCCTATTCGTAAGCCTTCGGGAAGGTTTGGAGCTACACTTTTCATGCAGCTGGCAGATGTTGCTGTCTGTGAGTGTTGTGGATCTGCCTGTCAGATGAGTGAAAACAACCGCTGGTTTGTTTTGCTGTGAAACTAAAAGACCTTGCAGAAGCATCAGATGTGTGCTGAGAGTGGCTGTGGGGTCTTAGGTGCAGTGATGACTTTGTGTCCTTGGCCTCTCTGTGCTCCTGATAACTCCTGTCTCTCTCTGCTGCAGTCCGTGGTGTGGCAGATCAGATGACTTCTGTGGACTCTCACTGATCTTTGCAGAACCTGGTCTTGAAAAAGAGGTTGGTAAGAGCAAAATAATCCTTTTTGGTCTTTGATTTGCCCTTCAGAGCAGCATAAGAGTATGTTTGAAACTTCTCATTCTGAAACTGGATTCTGGAGGTGTTTGCACGTCCTAAGAGGTTTCTGGTAACTAATGGAAAGCAGATTTCAGGAGTGGTTTGAACTGAGCATTCTTCCTTGAGAATGCAAATTCTGACTTAAATGAGATTGTCTCTGACTGTGGTCAAATTCTTGCCATAAGGGAGTTTGTGGGTTTGATAATTTTTCTATATAAACTACTTCCCTCAAAAGTAATGAGATTTAAAGAAGGTTTTCTTCATCCCTAATGAAAACACTTTGTTTTCTGTGGCTGTTTCATTGTAGATATAATGCTGGTATTTGTTAGGTGCAGTGCAGTTTTTCTGTTTGAATAACTGCTGTTAAATTTACTGTGCTGTGGATGTTACTGATGTGGGTCTGCACATACACTTTAGGTTTTTTTCTGTGTATGTCCTTTCTTGATAAGGATTTTGACCACGGGCATCTGTGGAGAGCTGATTTACATACTGCCTGGATTTCCCTCTAGGTTGGAAATTTGGAAATCACCCTTTGGACTGGGCTGTTTTTCTTGAAAGATGTTCAAGTGATTGGGGTTTCTTTGTTGCTGTGGTCATCTTTTGCTCTGTTTTAGTCCTGGGTATATTTTTGGTAATACAACATCAACTTTTATATATGTGTCATCACAAGAATGTAATAAAATTAAGAAAAAACACCCCTGAAATTACCCTGATGCTTTTTTCTCTCTGTGTTTCAGTATCGCACCATTCCTATTCTAAAACTCAAGAGTTACTTCGCGTGTGCCAGTTTTGTGTTCCTCTGTATATTTGTGATCCAGATGTTCATCATGCCAAAGTAAGTGCTGGTATTTTAATTATTTATAATTCAAATTAACCAGCAGCTAAAGTGAACCTCATATGCATGGAATTTTTTGGAGTTCCTGAGGGGTTAAATTTAAGAAACGTATATTAATTTACCCCATGATAAAGGGAGTGCATTCACGTTGTTGGCATAAGAGCCAAGATATCGGTGTGAAAATAAAATAGAAATATTTCTTTAATATTTTGTTTGCTTAGTACACACAGGGAGGTGGTCAGTTATGTAAGAAATACTATTTTATAAGAACAGTTGGCTGTAAGGACATTGAGCAATAGGAAAATGGGATTTAGCTGGTTAAACTGTGCTCAGTGATGCTTTTCTGTAGAGCTGCAAGGAGGCAACTTGGAGCTGCTTGTCACACCTCTGAGAAAGCAGATGATGGATAATTTGGAAATTTATGGCCTGTTTGTTTTTCATGGCTTTTGCAGTGCAGTTTCCATCTGGTTTATGGACAGGGCAGTGGCTCAGGCCATCGGGAGCAGAATCTCTTAAAGCATTGGTTGTGCAACAGAGAACCATAACCTGTGTGGTGTTATGATTATTCAGTGCTATTTGAAGAAAACTTGCTTTTCTTGGTTGTTTTAGTGCTTTCTTCTTCTGTTTAGAACTGCAAAACTGGGAATTTCCTTTGGAGTTGTTGCAGTCATCATTGTGCTTATTTTGTTTGTGTGCTTTGCTGAGAAATGTCTGGTAAGTTTACTTTTAAAAAAACTACCTGTTTTCAAAAGTGGATGGATCTATTTCAGCAACTTGCTCTGTCTTTTAGGCTGATGAAATTTTAGTAATTTCAATAGGAGTTACAGGAGCCTTGAACCTCAGGTTACCAGAAGATTCCATTGGCAGAAACAGATTTTCATGTCTGAAAATTCTCAGAGTAATTCAGAATTATTTGGGTGCAAGAGCAGATGGGTAGGTGGGAAGACATGGGGTTGGTTTTTAAAAACATACTTTTACTTTTATGTTTGTCATTAATAGTAATTTTGGTTGTAATAGAGAACTATTATTCTCTGTGCTGCAAACAATATTGAAATAAGTTGGAACAGAAGATCCGTTTTCATAATAATGTATGAAGTGTAATGAAAATTACAAACATATGAATAATTTATTGGCAACAATTTCATGGTGGTTAGAATTCCAAATTCACCATTACATCAGTTAGGACACTTTGCACTTGTAGTTCCTTTTTCTTTGCATTATTAAACACATGCAATTACTGTTAAAAAAAAAAAAAATTGTGACAGAGAGAGCCCATAGTGGCAGAAAGATCGATGATACACAACTGCCAGGGGGCAGGATGGGGAGAGGGAAGGGATTTTGGAGAAGGGATTTTAGGATGTTCCTTGCACTCATCAAACCTGCACTGTGGCAGAGGCAGGATGAGAGGGAATCCTGAGGTGCTGCTGAGGACGTGCAGCATCAGGGCCCTGCAGCCCCCCAGTGAGGGGATGGAGCTCTCCAGGGAAAGAGTGAGTCTCTTACAAAGCCACGGTCAACCAGTGTAAATGGGAACGAAAAAAATAAGAGAAAATTGCACTCTGGGATAAAGATTTATGACTCATTTAATTGTATGGTTAGATTTATGGATTTTATGTATGCATGATATTTATATATGTCTATAGATGGATCCTTGCATATATGTCTGTAGAGAGAGAGGGGTGTGTGTATGTGCATTTATGTGTTTTTTCTATGTGTGTAGAAATGCACGTAGAAAAGAGAAAATTCCAAGACTGCAGTTGCATCAGACTTGAGTTTTATGTTGGGAGTGTTTTGGTGTAGCATCATGGAAAAATGCTTGCAGTCATTAAAATTATATGCTTTACTGGATGTTTTTGTCTATAGCAACCATTGGAGGATATAGGGATGGCAGGAATGGGGACTGTCTAGGGCTAGTTTTGATGTATTAATCTGAAAATGTAGTTCCAGATATAGTATTATAGTTCTGTAACTAAAAAAAAATACAAAATTTTTACTGCATTTTTATTAAGTTTTTTCCTAGAACTTTAAACAGACCATAATTCTGTATTTTTAAAGCACAAATTCAGAAAATTTTAGCACCCAACCCCTTTGAAGAAAGGAAGCATTGTCTCTATTTTCAGTTGGGGAAAGGTGTTAGACACTGACTCTGAATGACAAGATTCAAAGTTCTAAATTAGAATTCCAGTGAAGGCTCTTGACATTCTCTTTCAGAAAAAAAGGCCAACGTTATATTTAGAAATATTTCTCCCCCTGTATCAAAGTGTTATCCCTGTTAGTGAAACAAATTAATTGTGTTTACAGAAGTGCTGCTCAGATCAGTGGCCTCTCCTGCGCCATCTGTGTGCTGTCTCGGAAAAGGTGGAAACAATGCCTTTACTTAGGCTGCCCTTAGCAGTCATCACTATAGCTGCCTTGCTGATTATAGCCATTTTTAATTTGGTAAGTAATCACATTAATTCATGAACTTATTGTAAAATCCAAGTAACTTCCTGTATACTTTTCACCAAGTACCAGGTTTTGCTGCTCTAATGCCTGATCTGCAACATGAGTTGATTTGCACAGGGATAGTGCATGATGGCAATTAAAAGCATTAAAAATAAAAGCTCCTAGTTTGTGGAACTGAAAGTATACGTGGTAGACTTCAGTTCTAGTTTACACCACCTTATCTTGTTTTCCAGATGGCACTTATAACAACTCTTGGTTGTAACCCTCATCACTAAGATGTTTTCCATTTTTTAATGTGGCTTTAAGTGTTTGGCAGTGACAGGCAGCACTTTAAGCACTTCACTGTGGTATTTGCACTCACTGGTAGTAATGTGGATGAAGGAGGGAAGAATATAGCTTGGCTCTCTTTTAAAAGCAAAGACACTGAGGATAGGTACTGCTGGAGTAAGATGGAAATGGCATCTGTCTTTTAAATTTAGTTTGAATACTGTGCTGCACTTGGGGTATGTATATTTGAATAACTGTGCTGTGTTTTTTATTTAAACAAGCTCTGTGTGTTAACAGTTCCACCTAACTGATAGTTAACTACTAGAACTGATGTCCTCCTGATCCCACGTGTTTGTTTGCCTTGCCATTCTTCTGATTCCTTGGGGAGTTCATTCTGAAAGCAATACTGCAGAAAATGCTTAATTTTCTTTCGTAGGGTGTTTTTTTCTGCTGGCTTAGGTCCTTGAATTGACTCACAGTGGTGTCATGTGAACACCACCAGAGACAAACTGAAAGAAAACAGGAACAGCAGCTGTGAAACTGTGGGGAGAGACAAAACCACATGTTTGTGCCAGATAGCTGCTAAATTAACACAGCCATAATGTAAAACTTTGCCCCCAGTTAGAAAATGAGTTAAATTTCAACCTTCTCGCAGCTTGTGTGTGCATTTATGTTTAATACAACTACATGGGATGCCATTGTATTTCAACACTTATTCAGTAGCACTGAAAGGACAACCAGATCAGCACTCTGTAAAATACATGGAGAAAAAAAATCAGTGATTACCTGCTAATAAGTTTGTATGGTGGTTTTATCGATGTGTTTTGTTTTGTGATTTTTTCCTGCCCTCCAAAAAATCGAGACTACTGAAAGGAACAAACCTGCTAACTTTACTGGATCAAATGACCTGTGTGCTACCACCTATGTGAGTAGAGTACCATCTTAATTTCTAGGATTAAAATGAAATGAGTCTTGGATGGTGGATATAGAATCATAGAACATAGAACTGAATTGGAAGGGACCCACAAGGATCATCTAAGTCCAACTCCTATCATGTAGATGCATGGCAACATTTTTATATTTTTTCTTTTTATTTATAATGATAGAGTTTTTTTAGTTAGATAGGGGTTTTTTTAATTGTTGGACATGAAGACTTGCTCATGACACAAGGCAGTTTTAAGGGATATTTTGTATTTTTACATATAGCTTTCTTATGCATCTTTTAGGGATTTTCAGAAGTCTGGGGTATTCATGTATGAAACTGAAGTTTTGTGTTAGTTTTGATCTCTCAGCATATTCTCTAGCACTGCTGTAAGGGAAAACTCAGCACTTACTAGTGACACAAAAGTATTATTTCTGGGGGTTTCACTTTTTATGTCTTTAATGCCAAAGTGGTGTTCTACTTCGAGTTCATCCAAATGTTTGGGATGCTCTTTTGTCACCTGGCCAGCCCTTTAGAGGATGGATATATTTTTGAATGATGTGCAGCAGGTTGTGTGAGGAGACTTTCTTTCAGGTACTTATGACAAATGATAAGTTACACATAGGAAATGCACATTGTACTCACTGGTAATTTTTTGTTCTTGCATGTTTGTAAATCAGACTTTTGGAAACACAACCCATTCCTGCGTAGAGGAAACTGTAAGTAGTGAATGTATCTTACTTAAGCCTGATCTTTGAATGCTGTGTATATTATTGATAAATGGCAGGTCCTGTTGCTGTATAAAAGGCAGCTTTTTTAGGTATCTGGCAGCAGAAAAGTTCTTCATGAAATCAAGATTATTCAGCTGCTGTTGTTGTGCCAAGTATGGCTTTGCAGTTTTTAGAAATTTCAGACTTAGAAGTAGGTCTGAAACGTTAAGGAAAAAAAACACCAGAACAGGGTGATGACGATGATGTTTGAGTCTGAAAGATGAGAGCTATACTTCCAAGTGTCCCAGTAAAGTGTTTACAGAGTGAAAGGGCTTAAGTGGCTGACAGACCTCCGTTGGTGTTCTCTACGTAGTGGTTCCTTTTTCAGAGGTTTGGCTTGAGAGAGAGTGTTTGATATCTTTTGGAGGTAGATTCAGTGTCTTTAGGATGACAGAGTTGGTATAATGTGTTATATGTGGGCTCTGATTAGGACTTGCCTCATAAATTGTTCTGGTTTCATTCACTTCAGCAGAAATGTTAATTATTTAGTCAAGAAGCTCACAGTTCTGTGGTAGGCCTGTGCTATTACAGGTGGGAAAACTCTGCTTTTTGCATGAAGAGAAAGGAATACTTGAGGAGCAGCAGCTGAGGTAATTCTGGAGCTGCTTGTAGACTTGTGCCAGCTGAGCACCTCACATGTGTGTCCTGTCTGCACCACGCTTGGTACCATGTTTGGTGCTGCCAGGCTGGCCCTGGACACTGTGCCTGAGCTGGGATTGCCCTGGCAAAGTGCTCAGTAATTCCATCATGGGGATAGTGGCCATAGCTTGATAATGCTTATCAGCACCAAAGTCCTTATGAAGGAGCTGTGTCTAAGGCTGGGTGACCAGTCGAGGTCTCCATGTGTTACTGGTGTGGAGGTGGGAATGGGGCATGTGCTTTAGGTTGCAATGGGAAAGCACAGTCAAAATAGGATTAGAGCACTTGGTGGTTCAGGGCTGCTTCTCTGGACTATGAACCTACTTTAGATTAGTCTTGAACTTTAAATAAATAATTTCTTAAATTAAACTTCAGGAGATAAATTCTCAACACTTCAGTTTTTATCTGGCATTGTTTACTTACGTTGATTTTTCGTTTAAATATTTTTGCTTACCCATAACAAATTTAAAAAGTAAACTGAGATAAATATTAAGTTCGTCCTTTTAGTGCCATTAAAAATAAAGCTTTAAGTGATTGTAATTTCTGTTTTGAATTGCAGTGACCATGAACTCAGAGCGTTTGCTGTGGTTTGAACATCTCTTAGACATAAGTTCTGAATAATGCAAAGGCCCTTTACAT
Source organism: Hylia prasina (assembly GCA_013397195.1). Taxonomy (NCBI): domain Eukaryota; kingdom Metazoa; phylum Chordata; class Aves; order Passeriformes; family Sylviidae; genus Hylia; species Hylia prasina. The sequence continues at coordinate 492,394 of VYXD01000337.1, read as the reverse complement.
TCCTCTTTTACAGTATTATGCTTACTGCTGCATACTGGGGTTCATTGCCTGCTCCGTGTTTCTTCAAATGAGCTTTGAACTCAAAGTTCTCCTCCTGTCCATTGCTGTGACTGTCTACCTCATCATTTTTAATACTCTTCAGCACAAAGACATCTATGGCAACAGTACCAGGTACACTGTAAAGTTTCTCATCCTTTAATGTTTTGTTTAAGGAGGTGTTAGATTTTTGTTCACTTACGGAAATACTGAAATACCAAAATCATGTAAGCTGGACACCGCAAACCTCTCTGTGAAGTTAACAACATGGAAATCCTGTTAGACCATGTCACTTTTTTTTTTTCTTTTTCTTTTTAAACAAAGTGTATGCTCTCTGAAAAAAAAATAAATCTGTAACGTGGCTTCTGAGATCCCTAAAAGCCTTGGATTACATTAAGGACTAAAGAGTAGAATATTAATGTCATAGTAAGGTTGATCGTAAGTTATGACGAAAAGCCTTGCTAAAAGTCCGAGGCTCAAGCTGTGCTTGTGAGACCTTGGTAGTCAATAGGATGGTGAACTCTTCATGTACTAACCTAAGTGCAGGTATTTTGAAAAGTAACAATTTACCTGATCTTATTGCAGAAACTGAAAATACTGAAGAGAAATCACACGCAAAGGCTTTACTGTTGGTTTTTAAGTCTTTCTCAGATTCCTCATCATAGTCTCATAGCTGAAGATTAGAATAAATTTATTTTGCAGGGGCTGTAAGCTGTCAGCACACCTTAAAAATCTTGAGTGAACTTATTTATTTGTATTATGAGAATTTAATTTGCATTTGTAAAAAGTAACAGATGTGGTAAGACTGATCTTACTATGAAATATGAATGGTGGTTCAGATACAGGTATGATTTAACTGCTGTCTTTGTCTTAGGAATTCAGGTTTTTAATTTGCTATTGTCTTTCCTTCCACAAATAAGAAATTTTCTTTTCCTACCTCAGGGTTCTGTTGGCTGTGTTTTTGTAGGGTAGGGTGGGGTGGGAGCTGGAACTCAGTCTGGTGGAAATTAAGATAAAGCCACATTTACGTGAGCATCTCACTACCACAGCTACTGAACAAAGTTTCAACAGCCAGTGTGTCCTGATGTGAAATGCACCATTCCATGTGCTGGGCTGGCTGATAATCCTTTCTTGTTGTTAGGACAGGACCTGTCCCAGCCAGCCCCTGGCACGAATGAACAGTGACACTGTGGCGCAAGCCTGGACAGACACCCTCTTCCCTCACCTCCCACCCCAGCCCCCCATCGTGCAGACTTTCTTAAAGCAAACAGATGACTTTGTATTGCTTTCTTATTTTCAGGTTTTTCATCAAAGAGCCAAGGATAATGACTAATTTATATCTGGTTCTGTTTTACATAACCCTAGTTTTACTTGCAAAACAGGTATGTATTTCAAATGCAACTGCGTAGTTCCTTTACTTGCAGCAAGTTGGTTTAAATAAAATGCAAAAGTGCTGTTCCTTGAAATTGTGCTCTAAATAAATATATATTTTTATCTTTTCTTTTTTTAATATTCTGGTCTTGCAGATAATATACTTGTAATTAGTTTTTGGTAATGACAAAAATTTTACTGTGAAATTATGGGAACATTTTTCTAGTTTTCAACAATGTTTGCATCACAGATGCGAGAACTTCCTGGTTCTTCCAGTTTTGATCCATCTGTATTTATATATCAGTCTTCATTCCAAATCAACATAGCAATTTGAGATAAAAATAATCATACCATTAAAGTTTCATTTTGGTAAATACACCTGATGGTACCAAATGACATTTGGTCTTAGTGGTTGCTTTGTATTTTTTTGACTTTGCTCTCAAAAGCACATTTTTCATAACTATATACACTCAAAAGGCCCTGAAAAAAACTATTGCTACTACACTTCTTGAGAAAATTGCCTAATATTTTTTCAGTGAGGTTTTTATGGATTTAATTTATCATATTTGATCTCTTTGCAGATTGACTATTACTGTCGACTGGATTGTCTGTGGAAGAATAAGTTTAAAAAAGAACATGAACAATTTGAAACTATGGAGAACGTTAACAGGCTTTTGCTGGAAAATGTACTTCCAGCACATGTTGCTGCATATTTCATTGGAGAAAAACGAAATGAGGTGTGTTGAGTCTCTCCTATGTGAAGGACAGCAAATTGGATTTCTGTGATATATATTACACATGATGTGAAAAAGAACAGACTGTAAACTTCTGCAATCTTTGCCTCTTGTTTGTATTCCAAGACTTTTGTAAACCCAAGAGCCTGTTAACCAGATGGCCTCAAAAAAAAAAAGAAAACTTTTAGTGTCAGTCTCTGAAATCTGTTCTCAGAATTAGTCAGGACACAGTTTGTTTGGCAAATATTTAAACAAGATTTACTGCTTTCCAAAGACTGTATTCTACCAGGGAGGAGAGGGCATAGTTTTTAGGGAAATTAGTTGAGGAGTAGATAGTATCTCCCAGAGAGAAGTTCATTGATGATTTCTTTTTTTTTTTAAAGAAATCTCATTCTGCCAGCATGTCATCAGAGAGAACAATGCTGTCTCAGAAGAGTGACACTGTCCAAGTGGATGAAAATGTTTAAGATATCTTTAAGGAATCTCAGCTTTTCCTTAGGCAAATCCACTTTGTTAATGATGGAATAAGAGATGTGGTTGACTTCATAGGAAAACTATAATTTGATTACTGGTTACAAACAATTATCATGAGTGTGAGTACTTGTGGGGGAATGTGGCTGCTGACAATGTGTGGGTTTATTGTTTTCCTTTAGGACTGGTACCATCAATCCTACGACTGTGTCTGTGTCATGTTTGCATCAGTACCAGATTTTAAGGTGTTTTACACTGAATGTGATGTCAATAAAGAAGGCTTGGAATGCTTGAGGCTGTTAAATGAAATCATTGCTGATTTTGATGAGGTAATTAAACTTCTGTCAAAATGCACTGGATTACCTGTTTACTGCAAAATACATGTTTCACTAGATCTGTGAGCATTAGAAGGGGAAAAACCATTTTTATGCTGTACTAATATTCTGACTTCAGCCTTGCAATCTTGAAAGGTATTTTCCCATCTGGTTGGGATTTTCAAGTAAATCATCTAATCCATTAGAAGTATGGTTTGAAAGTCCTGAATTTAAAGACTTCATTTCAGTACTTCAGTGCTTTCATTTCTCCTGTGAGTGGGTGGACCAAAACTGTGAAACTAATCCTCAGTGTTTTATCTAATCTTCACGTGAATGACAGTATTGCAAGTATTGCTAAATTTAGTGCTTATGGTAGAGGATATAATATTTCTGGTTAAATACTACACTGAAATATGGTACTAAAGTCTAAAGTTTTGTTTTCTTTCCACTCAAACAGCTTTTGTTAAAACCTAAATTTAGTGGTGTTGAAAAAATAAAAACAATTGGAAGCACTTACATGGCAGCAGCTGGTCTCAGTGTTACACCAGGCCAGGAGAATAACCAGGTATGTTGGCTCTGAATTTTCCTTCAGTATTCTGTGGGTTTATAGGTGTGTTCAAAGTAACAAAATGTAATGTCATACAAAAAAAGTAAATCATGACGGGTGACTTCCTGTAATGTGGAAAAAGATGACAAAATTGTCTTGTCTCTTGCTTAATTCAATATTTATCTCCTAGTTCCATTTTATTTCTGAATTAAGGTATTCAGTCTGTAATCCCAGCACACTTTTTACATCTTTCATCTTTGATTCCTGTAGTTTTACCACTCCTAGATGCATAACAGAAGGGCTCTATTAATAGGGGAGTCAAAGAATGGGAGCCAAAGTAAAGGCCTGGATGGTAGGCTTTTGTGATACCTGAGAACTAGCACAGGAAGATCCTCAAGTGCTACATTAGGTCTAAAACTGTCACCCAGAATTAACACCAATTTCTCTGGCTCATTTTCAGTATAGCATGTTTGTGTATGACATTAAGGTGCATATAACAATATACCTAAAATATGTAAAATTAAAGCTGAAACCCTAAAGGACAGACAATAATTTGTTATAAAATTTAATCATATCATGCTTGTTGCCTCATAAATTCAGCCATCCCAGCTGAATTTAATGGAGTTTTGAAATTCTGCAGTTACAAGGATGAGTGGTCTCATAAACACTCCAGTCACTTCTAGTACTGCTTTGGAGTAGCAGCCTGAGACAGCCTTTTGTTTCGTGTTGTAATTTGATCATTAACCTGTGTTCTGACTTGCACAGGATAGGGAAAGGCAGCACGCTCACATTGGGATTATGGTGGAGTATGGAATTGCTCTGATGAGTAAACTGGACGGCATCAACCGACATTCCTTTAACAATTTCCGCCTACGGGTTGGTAAGTCCTGCTTGTGGGGAGCTCCACAGCTCAGACAAGTGAGAAACAAGGTCCACGTGCTGAACAGCCAAAGGCAGTGTATTGTCTGGTCAGTTTTTCAGACAGGCCAGGCCCCTCCATGGATGGGCTGTTTCTCATCACTGCAGGGAGCAGCAGGAAGAGTGCAGCTGTATGACTTTGGAGGAAATGAAAGATACAGATGAAGAGTCAATCACTAACTGTACCGTTAGTGATTGTTGACTAAAGACAGTATTGTCATTACAATGCTCATTTCTATATATTAAAAGTAGAAGAGGAAGAATTCTTTGTACCCTAGACTTCCCATTTTGCAATGAGTGAGTCACGTCACATGTCCCGAGCCTCAGTGTGAATATTTATAGAACAGTACTAATACTGATTGCTAGGAAGGTGTCGCAGAGTTAAGTTTTGGGATGCTTTTTTCCTCTGAAGCTCCAGCAAACAATGAAGCTGGAAGTCTCACCCCTTTCTGCCTCAGTAATGACACCTGCTTGTGTTTCTGCAGGGATCAATCACGGCCCTGTGATTGCTGGTGTGATTGGTGCCCGGAAGCCTCAGTATGACATTTGGGGCAACACCGTTAATGTTGCCAGCCGAATGGAGAGCACAGGGGAGCTTGGCAAGATCCAGGTAAACCTATGAGCCTTGCAAAGTCCAAGGCATTATTTCTAATTGGTTGTGGAATTGTGCTTTAATGTGAATAATCGGAAGAATTTCACAAGAGTTTCTAATTCTTTTCACACAAAGGTCACAGAAGAAACAAGCAAAATACTACAAGAGCTGGGATACTCATGTGAATGTAGGGGACTCATTAATGTCAAAGGCAAGGGAGAACTGAGGACTTACTTTGTTTGCACTGAGACAGCCAAATCCCAAGGCATGGGACTGAACTGAGGCTACAATGAAGTTAATCAAAATAGACTTAGATCTGCCTCCCTTCTGTGAAGACGTAGAATTTCCCTCCTTATGTGAAGGACTTTATTCTAAAAACATGTATATACTGTTCCTAACTCCTCTACATCTCAAGATAAGAGAATTTTTTTTAAGAAGAATCTGAGAAGTTCCTAGAAGATACACAACTGTCAGTCTGAAAAAGACTCCTTTTTCCTGAAGTAATTTGAAGATTTACCTGGAATTGCCACAAAGCATTTTCAGTTACTCGCTTTCCTTACCCGCACTGGGAGTCTTGACAGCCCCGGTGACAACAGGTGTGGATGCACTGTAGAACTCATTCCCATGTTAAAACATCCCACTGCCTGCTTGACACACACCTGCTTACAGTATTGTGCTTGTCCTGACACGTGCAGTGATACTGAGGGCACTGCGTATCCTGCTTTTAGTGCTGAACAGACTTCCCAGCGGAAGGCAGCTGAAAAATGGGAAGAGGAATGCAAGGAAACTCAAGGGTATCACATGATGACTGTGCTGAGCTCTTTTGGGGAAAAAACCCCTGAATTGCACAGTATGGGGTCTCTTCACCACCTTTGCCTCCTCCACAGCAGTACCTTGTGCTATGCAGATATTTTCATGACCGAGAGCGGTTCACAAGTAACTTCCATCTCGTTCAGCATGTTTACATTATATTGCATGTTCTCATTTGTATTTCTCTGTAATTAGTATCTGCATGTGCATTTTGTTTTGTCATGGTAAGTCTTGAATTTTTAACTTTAAATTTCAAAATGTACAAGTGATGGTGAGGAGCACGGGGGACAGACTCTGACAGCAGCTGCTATTGCTGATCCCAGCAGGAATTCTGATTCTGTGCTGTGTTCTTGAGGGCACTTAGGGAAGAAAAAAATAATCTGTTCTGAATTGCTGGGAAGCTGAAGAACAGAATTACTAAGATAGTGTTAGAAACAGTAGCAAATACTGTATAAACAGAACTGTGTTTGTGTTGGGGTTTGGTTTTATGTTGTTGGGTTTCTTTTTTCTGTTCTTATTTCTACAGTTTGTCTAGCCACTGGCTGGTTTCTATGCCTTTCAAAGGCAATAGGCAGGTTTTTTTCATAAACTGGTTTTGAAGGTTACAAAAGGATGTATGGAAAAAAAGTATTCATAATGGAAATGTTTCAGCAGAGCCCCAATACTGGAAGTATGAGCAGAGAATTCATAAGATCATTGTGGTCGTGTAAATTAGTTTGTAAGGTTTTTAAGCTGTTAGTGAGTGGCCTTTGCTAATTTCTACATTGGCATTTTTCTGCTTACTGCAATCTCTTAATCTGTTTGCTGTTGGTGGAGATGATAGTAATTTGTGAGCCTAACATCTTGTGCCCAATTATGTCTGTAATTAAGGATGGATTTTCCCTTTCCCCATAAACCCCATTAGGCTGGACAGCACAGGATTAGTGAGTACAACACCTGTTTGGCTGAGCCTTACTCCTCTACAAACACCATTTCCTAATGTTTCTGGGTTTAGTACCAGCCCATCCTGGACAAGTGTTTAAGCAGTCCTGTGCATCACTGCCACTTTCTAATTACTGTGTAATTTCTTTAGAAGAGGAAGTGACTATGTTTCAAGATAGAAACAAACCTAAATATTGTCCAACTGTGGATTAAAAATTGTGCTTGTATTTGTTGTCAATTCTGTAGATCAAATCTAAGTGTGTAGTAGGTCTCCAACAAAAAACAGCATGTAAGGAAACCTGAGTTTGAGGTTTAGTTCACACATGGGGCTCTGCTGAAGAAGGAAGTGTCATACTTGCTGTTGTGTTAGTGCAAGTCAGTGTTGTAGTTGGACAAGCCTTCAAACAGCTTTTGCTACTCTTGTATGTTGTGTATTTGTAGTTACAGGTGCTCAGCAAGCATTTGTTCTGAGATATTTATTGTTTTACAGGACCATGCATGTGTCAAAGGCTCCTTTCAGCTGTCTTTGATGTCATGTTAGGTAAAGTGACCATTTGTCACATGAATCTATTTTGAAAAGTGCATTATGCCTATAAATAGAGCTGGCTCTGAAGTGCTCCTGTTCACAGAACTAGTAGACTGCAGATGTAAGTTATCTATGAAAGAACATTTGCTGTCTGTAACAGCATTTTGAAATGCTTTTGTTTACATGATGTTGCCTGTCAGGCTGGTAACTTCTTTGGGTGTAACTTCAACTCAGCCTCATTTGCAGAAGTGGCAGAAGAGCTGCAGCTTCCAAAGGGGAAGGAGTTGGGTTTGGTTGCAGGTTTAAAAAGAACACTCTCTTGGTGTGCTGTGCACAGCCTTCCTGGGGAAGTCAGACATTGTGTGTAATGAAAAAGAGGATGACTAATTTCTCACCAGACCTGGAACTGTATGAGAGCTATACTCAACCACAGAAAAAGTTCAATTTAACAAGCAACTGTACTGAAATAATTTTCAGCAGTCCTTCTGAGAGTGAACTGTGAAACTTAACATTGAGAAAACAATCTTGGTGGAAAAACCTTCCTTGCAGCATTATTTTTTTTTTCTTAAATGGAAAAAATGGCACTGTATCTAATTTGAAGAGCTAATAACATCTGGAACTAGGAATCTGTTTTAAAGAACAAACTTTTGTTTTTACTATGGAATAAAAACCATCTTGAAACATGTCTGGTTTTGCAGTTATTTTGATGGAGATACCCATGAAAAGGAGGTGTATTTTTCATAGTTCTGCAGACTTAATGGGACTGTTTTTACTTATAAACTAAATTCGGTGTTTATTTTTTTAAAAAATGCTGCCAGTAGAAAATGCTTAGAGTGACATCCATGTGTTCAACAGCTGACGAGAAATGTCAATATTTCTGTCACTGGCAGCCACCTCCTGCACCATCCAACAGGTGAGTGATGGGCAATGAGATGCTATGGAAGGAGCCAGTAAGATTTGGCTGGCACACTGGCCCTGAATCTCATCTGTAGCATGAAAATAAATGATTTATATATTAATGGAAAAAATAATTCCCTGGAGCAATAATTCAGGTGCTATTACTTACAACTGAAAAAATTCCAGTGATGTCTATTAACTCTTCTGGGACAACTGAAACTACGAGAAAAACCCAGGCTGACAGTTACAAATTTTGCAATGTATTTTAGTAATTGTGAAATATTGAAAAACAAATCTTTCTGGAGCCAGTTAGAGAGGAAGGAAGGGAGGAAGGAAGCAAGGATAAGACTGAGGGGAGAGGGTGGAATTCACAATGCTGTTTGGCCTCTAAGTTACCTCTTGGTTCAGTTCCCTGCCACTGCACACATCAGGGGTGGCTGGAACCCTACAGCTCATTCCTCTTGACTCCAGAGTTACACTGGAATCACAGATTAAAGAAAAGCAACATTTAAAAACAATTAAGGATGCCTGTGGTAGGAGCCATGCCCAGCACTGTGTGATGGATTAGAGGAAGTGGGGAGCACAGGGAACAGCCTTCTTGGGTGTGCCACTGGCTGCACCTGTATCCCTGCAATGCTTGAGTCCTCTCTGCCTGGAGCTGTGCTCTTGGTCTGCACCTCTGGTGANAACAATTAAGGATGCCTGTGGTAGAAGCCATGCCCAGCACTGTGTGATTGTGTGAAAGGAAGTGGGGAGCACAGGGAACTGTCTTTAATGTGAGAAGGTTTCAAAATCTATGTTCCTTTCCAATAAACAAGTCTAGAATCATTATCCAGGCAGTGTCTGCTAATACCTCTGCATAATATCAAGAACTGTCTGCCTCAGTGTCTCAGAGATGACTGTACCCCATCCACGGGGTACCTTTTCTTGCTGACAGTAGGTGGGTTTGTTACTCTCACTTCTGGTCATGGGTCTGAGCTTGCCCTCCAGTTCTAGGATACTCTAAGTACACAGGAAGGTTTCTTTAAGAGGAGATTCCTCCACATTCAAAGTCTTACAAAGCTGAGCTTTTCTTAATTCATCACACTGCATATCTGTTTTATATAAAAAGTTTATTTCTCTTCCTCATCTGCATGAGAGTTGCACAGTAATTTTAAAAAGGCGAAGTTGCATGTTCAGACACTAAGAGGAAGGAAGGTAACCAGACTCAGAGACAAGCCTATACAATGTGCCTATACATTGCTTCTAGAAAGTTTTGGTTGAGTCCCTGCACCATATATAGGCACATTTTCATTATGCTTCGACTTTTCCAGACACTCTGTAATTAAGGAATTTAAACATGGCAGAGGAGCTTAAAAATAATAGAGAATGCATAAAGAATAGTTTAGTGCATTTAGGCAGCAGTAGTAACTAATACAAACCCTTCAAAAGCCATCAGTTCCAAAATTTAATAAACAAAAGTAGTTTAACACACAATATACACTTATGGTGAATGCACCTGAAGGATGTTTACCTGGTTCTTAAACAGAATCAAACAAACAGCTGTAAGCTGAACAGAATCTTCAGCCTGTAACTGCACCACACTCGTTTTCAGGGACAATGATGGTCTTTTTAGGCTCTTCAAAGTCTGAAAGTTTACAACAGATAGCAGGTTACTGACCACAGCATGCTCAAGTGAAGACGTGCACATACAGCAGAGCATGCCTCAGGTCATTTGATATTGATGCAGATAGCCCTGTGTTAGCTGTTTGTTCTGCAACAGTCCAGAAAATCCTGTGTTTCAGCTGGTTCTGTTACAAAGCCTCTGTGTAATGTTATGGAAAAGGCCCAATCATTTTGACGTTGAAATTTCTTGAGCAGTTTCCTTAAAAATAGGAATGAGTTCCTGAATTAATCCTGCTCTTTGAGTTAAAATGGTATTTAATGAAGACTTTCATAAACCACAGATTGAGTAAATTTGTTGTGTGAATTATGTTTCGTGAGAGGAAATTCTTCCTGCCCTACCCTAACTCTAGGTACTCTTTTGCTGTGCATGTTCTAAATAGGGGAGGAGAGGGTCTGGCAATGAGACTCCACTGACCAGACTCTAACTCAGCAAAAACAGCCACTGCTTTTGGCTGGATGAGGTGAGTTGAACTCATGTTGTCAACTTCCAAAGCACGGCAGCTGGCCAAACTAAGCAAAAGGAGTGCACAGCCAAAAGCCTGGAGAAGAAGGAATCACGACGTTCTCATTTTAGCAAGTGAGGAATTTTAACTCCTCTCTTGCAACTTCATGTAAAATGGAAAAACTAAAACTGAATGAATTACTGAGCTTGAAAATCTGGCAGTGCTGTAAGATGGATTGTAAAGTAACCATGTAGCTGAACCAGAGTTCCATACACACAAAAGATTCATTTTGGACTGAGACTAAAGGCAGCAACTTTCCATTTGAAACAGAATTTAAAAGAGAAGAACTGAAACTTGGAACCACACTACTGCAAGTTCTACCATAAGCCAGGCTAAGGATTTGCAGATGTGGTTTTGTTCCAGCTGAACAGATGCTACAAGATGTTGTTGTATACTCACCCTCTGTCAAATCTACCCAGCTGTCTTCTGTCTCAGGTAGAGGAACCGAGATTCCCATTGCTTTCCGGATTCCATAGGTACTGACAATGTCACCTGGAGTCACTTGCTGGGCAAGTTCTTTCAGGTTATTGGTTACTCTCTCCGCTGCAAAAGATAAGAGCATGAGTTTATATGCTATATAGAGACACCAATTGCTGAATCACCCTGCAAACAGTTTAATTATTTAGTACAAAGGGAACTATGTTAAATAATGTTTCTGGACCCGAAGAGCTGTGTTGTGCTGCATGCAGCCATGCAAGAGATCCTGGGAAGCAAGAGATGGTTAAAAAGAACAAGAGGTATGAAACAGCAGCTGCCCCAGGCTTGCTGCCATCAGCAAACACCAGAAGTTAAAGAGTAAGTTAATGAAACTTGGGCCACACTCACAGCAGCTGGGAGAGGGCTGGTGACACTCACACAGCATTGGTGTTAGTAATAGCTGGCTTTTGGGATTCAGCACAAGGCTTTGGATATAAAGAGACTGCTCTTGTTGCTACAAATGTGGTTTTCCCCTCAGAAGGAAGTTGTAAGTAGTGAAACTTAAAAAAGATAGTACTTGATCTGGTTTAGACGTGGTGTGGTACCAACTTGGTCATATTTCTTCAGTAATGGGGAATTTATCTAATCGCATCGATGTGGTTTAGTTTGGAGCATGAATAGTGTAGCACAAGTCATTTTTACTTGCCAAACAGGCACTCTGCACACAGTCCTGTTTGGGGGGCTGCCATTAACACAAGGTTTGTAGTTGATCTGTGAGACAAGCAGGTTCACTCAAATAACTAAAGAATGTATGACTGGCATTTATTAGTGTAACTCAATAGACTGATAACCAGATCCATCCTGGACCAAAGCTGGCCTTTCAGTAAGAACTTGGTAATACTTCAGCAATCTGTTCAGACACTGCAAAATTCATGGAGTTATTAGTATTTGGCTATTGTCTGCCCCATGGCATACAGAAGCCAGTCAATCAGTTCTCAGGACATTTAGTAATAAAGAGGAAATACTTGGAATTACTATTCAAGATTTTCATCAGGCTTTGCATCCAAAAACATTTAAATTAATCCTCTAGGCCTAACAGGGCACATAATCTACACTATAACCCTTGAGATTTTTTTTTTAATTGGAGTTGATACCAGCTGGGACTTCATCAATTCTGCAAAAATGATGAGAAAAAGTGTATTTACCCAAGTGCATTTCTCTGTAGGATGGACCCAGAAGACAAATCATATTAGGGGGTGGTTTTGTACTCAGTCGTTCATTTTGAGCATCCTGGAGCTCTCTAAGCAGCTTTGTTGTTTCATCAAGTTTCCTCTGGAAGATTTCAGCCTCTGTTTAAAGAGAAAAATAAAGTCCTGACTAGTAAGATCTAAGTGAAGTCTATTTACTTTATGATATAAAATTCTGTAAGGGACTGAGAAACTACAGGAGTTATAGACATATATCAGAACTATGACTACCAAGACTCACCCTCAGAATCAAACTCTTCTATAGGCATGCCAAAGTTTGTAACTGCTTTTAGAGCTGTAAGTCTGTCACTATTAGCAGCATCCAACCTGGCAGCAATATCAATTTCCATCATCTAAAAAAGAAATCAGCAAGTAATAATTTAGATAATACTTAGCTCAGCCTTGAAACAACAAAATTGTCCAGGGAAGATCAGAACACAAAGGTAAGGTTAGTCTGCTCTAGAAAAATAAGTGAACATCCAGAGGGAAAGCTGAGAAGACACCCTGTAAAACTTACTGTTCCACAGTTACTGTTTACTAATCTATTTCATATACAAATAGAAAATGGCATCTGTCAAAACCACTGGGGATATGCACAAGTGATGTAATAACTTAAGACCAGCATCCCAATTAAAAAACAGTTTAAAAATCCCTCCTGCTCACCTAAAGGAGATTTTATCGAAGATCTGAGGTCAGAATTCAAAAGGAATCTGGGCACTGGCTGCAGATGAAGAGATGCTTCAGGAGAGCAGCCCTGGCCCTAGAACTGCTTTCTCTAACTGAGGAAAGTTTGGTTGGAATGATCTGAGATCTATAATGTATTGCCTACAGGGGCAGAAAGTGAGAACTTCTCAAAGACTGCTACATATCATGTGGCACCTTATATTTACATTACAAATTCAGGTTAAAGAAAACCAGATTAGGACAAAAACAAAGCTACAGCTCTGAACAATCACAAACAAAAAATACATGAGCATTTTCTTCCAGTTCTTTTAACATACAGCTAAAACATAATGTTTTGGAGAACCTTACTCTCTTCATGCCTACAAAGGGACACACCATCTCCACAAGATTTACAGCCTGTCACCATCTCAGTGTTGCTGTAGAGGCATGAAAGTTTTAGGCTGTTTTATATCTGTGAGCTTGGACAGGTTGGTTGGAAAATTAATATAGAAAAATTTTACCTTTAGATCTTTCATTGCATCACTTCTTTCTTGTGGGCCTTCAGCTTCCTCCAATGGCTGAATAAAGAAAGGATTTTTAAAGAAGGCATTAAAACTGCTCTTTTAAATTCAAAGTGAAATCTTACAAGATGCAGTATTTTAAAGGGAGGTAAGTATGCAATGTCATAATGTGCTTTCACTGTAAAGCAAGTTATAATGCAACTACTTTTTAGGCTCTTTCTTGGGTTATTAATGTTTACTAAAATAGATTTTTTCACCTCAGGTTTGATTTATCTTTGCAAAGTTCACAGTGATGTCACATCAGAGACTATTTACTGGGGTGGAGGAAGAAGAGGAAGGGTGGTTATTAGAGGCTGAAATGTTTTCTCTTTCCATATGTAATTGTATTTCTCTTAATACTTCCAAGAGTAAGTGGCCAAACCCTGACACTCAGTGCCACTACTGGAAAAGAAAAGAGCTAAATGTGTAATGCTAAGGAAAGGTGTGAACTCAGGCAAAAAGGTCCACAAACTATTTCTGCTATTAATTTAGTTAATATTTGACCCATAAGTAAAATCTGCTTATTTCAGTAGTTGGGATTTGAAACTCAAAGCAAGACTTCTTAGTTAACAGGAACTGTTCTGAGGAGATTCTCAAATAATTATTGGCTTGTCAATTAAGTTAAGGTTATCAAATGAGCCCCTTTGATTCCAGGTATGTTTAGCATGGACAGGACTGGAATCTCCTAAGAATCTGAAGAGTAGCTGTTCAATATTTTTACACAGCACATATTTGAGTTTAAAAGCGCGGTACCAAGTAAATTCACCTGAACTAAACAGTGGCAGCTAGGAATGTGATAAAATTTTCATGGAAAAAAAAGCCTGTCAATGATCACCTCATTTTTAAACAACTGCTTATTGGTCTTGAAACAGGAGTTAGTGATAATGGGAATGGGATGATGGACAAAGAATGAGTAAATGTATTTCTATGTACAATATATAAATATTCACAAATTAACAATACAGTAATTCCTTTCCAGAAAATCCTGCCACTGGAGGCAAAGATCAGTCTTTTCTTTCCAATTCTATCAGTTAAAAGGAAGCCCATCAATAGGATTAGCATCATCTTTCCCTTGTGTGCTAAAACCAAAGACCAGACAGTGCACAAATCCACTCTTACCATTTCTAGTTCTCTGAGAGCTCTAGAATGTCCTCCTTTAGTTAGAACATCAAGCAAACTATCAGCCATTAAGAGAGGATAATCTTGGGATTTCATAAAAAAATCTTGAATACTGAAAGAATAAAAATAGTTAAGGCAACTACTTTCATATGTTATGTAAGGCCAAACCAATATGTACAGCACAAAAAACCACAAGAAGTAGCACAGGATCTGATCAAAATGGATTGCTTTAGTTTAATCATGCCTGCCTTATGTAGCTGAGGAATCCATTCTGAATGGGACACTGGAAAACTTGGAAAAGTGTAGTGCCTCAGGCAGCTGCATCAACATGAAAGCAAACTTGCACAGGCCCTTCACGTTTACACTGTACTGAAGTATTCCTCCCTTTCCTAAAAATTTGTATCACTGTGCCTGCTCCTTGTGAAATGCTCATAAAACAAAAGAGCTTTGAAAACTTCATAATCAAGAATAATAAACAAATAGAATTATTTTTACAAAACTGTATCTCATTCAAGGCAGTAATTAATGTGAGAAAAACCCAGTTTGTATGAACATTTGTACAAGTCTACTGACTTTGAACATGAGTCCTTCAGTTATAAATACATCTAAGTTTAAACAATGTACTCCTAGGAATTAGCAGCATCAAAATTCTTCCCTCTTGGCTAATTTCACTTTAGAGGCAGGTTCTTCCACTGAAGTATTTGTTTCTTACACAAACAACCCCCTGTGAACTATAAAGACAGGGAGGCCACCACTGCACAGCAAAGCCAGCCCATCCTGCAGAGAGTTGCACATAACTGCTTCTGTCCATGGCAGCTGTACTGTGCATCCTCCTTGCTGCATTACCTGGAAGATCCTTGATTAGAGTCTTCCCCATATGTTGAGTAGATTAAGTCAGAGTCTTCTTTGCTTATGTTGGCAAACGTTGAATCATATGTTGGTGCATAGGAACTGAAGGGTCCATAATTCAAGTATGTCACTAATGAAAAACAACAGTATTACCCTGCTTTGCATGCATCAGATAGAAATGAAAAGGGGCTGTAAAACAATCCCCAAGAAGAAACTTTAAAGGAATGTATTTCTTAAGGTGAAAACAAGCCTTCACAGAACACCATCTGTTCACAATGTAGCAACTTTTACTAAGATCTACATTAAATACATTTGTATTTGCAAATATGTCATTAACACCACTGTGTGCCTTAGCACAACATGAACAGTCTGATGCTGGAAAAAGGTTCTCAGGCTCCCCCCTGCTCTTTTAAAGCTACCAAAACCCTTTCTCTATCTGGTAGTTTCTCTTCTCAAGAGGAAAAAGTAGATTAGAAGTAAATATCTTACCCCTTTTGTATGTGTAACTTAAGCTGGACCCTGTGATGTGCTGTTTAGTTGTGTAATAGATACAAAGAGTCATAGAATGTTTTGGGTTGGAAGGGACCTTAAAGATTATCTAGTTCCAACCACCCTGCCATGGACAGGGAGGGACACATATTAATGTGCTTTATCTTTAGAAATCCTTAGTTCCAAATTTGTGCGCTAGTAACAAGATCAAGACACTTTGTTTATATAAGAAGAATTTGTATTTTTTAAAAAACTCAGCACTTACCTGGAGTAACCTTGTTCCTTTTGTCTTCTTTGAACCCCTGTAATGTATTAACTCCTGACTGAAGCCTTCCTGCTGTCATTCCCAGCTTTACAGGGCAGTAACCTGGTTCTGCAATAGGACATATCAAAATACAGAATCAGAGAAGGCACAGGACGGTGACTAAACTTATTTAATACCCACTAAAAACTCAAAATCAACATGACATGGCTCTCAAAGTGGGCTTTCCTATCCAAATGCTTCATACTAATGATGTGGGACCCAGGCACTTCCCAAATCTAAAACATCTGTGACCTTCTGGGTCAGCAGACACTGTACTCTGTACATGCACCAGAAATAAGAGGATCCTGGGAAATTCTCCAGCAGCAAAAGTGTTCTTTTGCAGCTTCCACACACACACAGCACAAACAGCTGGCACAAACCAGTGAAGCAACAGCACTGAGGGCTCCCAGCAGCTGCTCCTAACAACAGCCACAGCTGACCCCTCAGCTGCAGCTTTTCCAATCCAGATCTTTATCAGACTGGAAAGAGGCGTTCAGTTCTTGGCCAGGACTTGCTCATCTGTCCCTGCAAAGATGCACAGGGTCAGGTATGTGGAAGTGGCTTGTTACCTGAACTATGCCAACTCACCTCCTGCAGTGAGGTCAACTGGATTAAGGAGGCCCAGAGTCGTCGTACCATCTGGTTTTCTTCTTTCAAATTCACACTGAAATAAGATTAGACTATTTTAATTTGCATAGTACTTGAAATTCCTGGTCCTTAAACTAATGAAAACATTTAATGAAACTGCAGGAACAAGAAAGGAAACAGTCACTCAGAACTGAGTGCTGCTATAAATTTTTACTTTCATTGGATAATTTTATTATTAGTATAGGCAAAAAGAATCAAGACATTATGACTGAGTTCCTTCTCCTGTAACATTAATAACCTTTGATCAGGTATGTGTCTGTTTCAGAACTATGAGATTTCTGCAGGTCAGATTTATTTTCTTCAGCTTTCGACTATTCATCCTTTTCTATTATTTATTGAAAATTTTAGCTCAACTTGCTCTGCTGATGAAATTCAGCATGCATTCAAATAGCACTATTTTTTTTAACCTTATGATGTTACATAGATGATCAATGGTGTAAAATGGTGTAAGCTGCAGTAAAAGCAGATGTGAGGTTTCAGCTAGTGTGAGAGGCCAAGGAAAGCTGGTTTATGGAACAGTGAAAGCAGCTACCAAATCCCCCAGGGCTTACCTGGCTGTTTGCAAGGCGCCGGGTTAACTTCCCTCCGGACTCCCGAACAAGCCGGTCAATCTGCTCTTGCTCCCTTTCCAAGCTGTTGCTTCGTAATTTCTCTTCAAGCAGGTCTTTATCCTTCCTGTGAATACACCCACACAACTCAGGGACTACTGCAACACCAGCTGGCTAAATAACACAACAGGATACTGTGACAATATTGTTTCAGCCAACTCTGCAACAGGTTTTGTAGACAAAACAACTAACAAAAGAAAGGTGCTGTTGACTGTGACTGTATTTAATACAGCTGGGGAAGGCACGTGACAAAGGTTTACATCAGCAAATATTATGTTAGTAACTGTAAAGGTCTCCCACAAAACTAAGATACTCTTGGTATATTAGATACTTTTAATTTTAGTATCCAGTATTTATCTATCTAAATATTTACCATCTTCAGATCTGGTATTTCTAGATATGAAAAGCTATTTCAGAAAGCAGACTTTCTGTAAATAGGCAGCAGCATGTTTCAAATAGAACTACTGTGTAAACAAACAAACAAAAAGTATTGGAAATTGGCTATGTAGCTTTTTGTACCAAAATGTTTCCAACCACATTTGCAAGCTTTCTCCAAAACAACACAAGTTTGTGAAATGGACACTAAAACAGAAAATAACTGAAGGAATGGAGATGACGAGCAGTACAAGGTTACCTACATGCAAAAATGTATCATAAATGATTCTTAAACTTATTTGGTTTTAGTAGGTGAGGATGCTTTATGGAAATGTTTATCCCTAGAGTTGAAAATGTCTAAGCAGTACCAGAAAAACAGAAATCCATATCCACTGGATCCTAAGTAATCTTGTTTCTGTAGCATTTAAAAGGTGACTCAGATAATACTTCACTTTTTGTGCTCTTTGCCAGGTGTTTTGAATGCTTTGGTGTCCCCATCCATAGGTTCTCCTCTGTCTTTCCCAGGACCATTTTCCTCTTCCCCAGTTTGCTGCAGTTCTGTCTTGTCCTTCTGCTTCCTTGTCTTCTGCAGGTCAGCCATGAATTCTATACTTTGTTTCAGGCTTTGAATTCTCTCCTAAATAACATCAAAATCCTTTTATTTGCTGCTTCAATGAATCTTTTTGTAACCTACCCATACAGACTTATTTTATTTCAGTTCTTTCTTTCTTACACTAGCAAACATAAACAGAATCTAGAAGGTGAAATACTAAATGCAACTATTTCTACAACGACTGATCTGGCAGCAGTACTAAAACAATGTATTATTTATATTCCAATATATAAGCATTTGACAAATACCAAGGAAGGTTTTCTTCATTTTTAAGAGATCCCTGTAAAAGGGAATAAACAGAGAGAGAGAGAAAAAAAAAAAAAGAGCAGTATACTTTTTAATATTTTGATTGGTGTTTTTTGTTACCTGGCTAAGTATCTTCATCCCTGAGTGCAGCAGTTTTTTTGCAGCTTTGTAGTAAATGGTGTCTGGTTTGTTGTAAATCATTGCATTATTACACATCAGTTTGAAGTTATCCTGTTCAAACATTAATAATTTTGGAATGAAAGTTAATTTTACAGTGTACTATACTGATATTCTTGTTGCAAATGTAGTGTCTTGAGCTTTAGGGAAAAAGACTTAGAAGAATACTTTTAATGAATGAATTTAAGAAATCTATTAAAAATGTAAACACGGGTAAGCATGTAACTTGTTTTAGTACCTGAATCTATCAACCCAACAAACATCCTTAAAGCATTTTAAAGTGTTCAGTATTGTTTGTAGTTTTTAAAGTGTTAAGGGAACCCCTCTTAGCTACAGACACCCACCTCCTGGCTAATCAGCAGTCATTAAAACAAAGTGAAGCAACATACCAAGCTCCAGTTCAAAGTTAAATTACTACAAAGAATATCCCAAAGTTTTAGTTACAATGAAGAAATGTATGCTTGTTTGAAATTCAGGTGAGCTAGAAACTGCACTTCTATACTCACTGCAGCCTCTGCAGGTGAATATGTTTTATCACATTCTCATCCACTTACAAAGTTAAAATTAAAAACTAACCAGAAACAGCTGTTACAACAGGGAATAGTCAAGTTTTAGAGCTCTAAAGAAGAATATGCAAGCAAATACAACCAATACTATTAACTAATATCTGTCCAATTGTTAATTACACACAAATTATACCTCTAAATTCCTCATCTAGTTCAGTAGAGAACTAGAGTATTTCTGACAAGAAAAAAAAAAGAAAGAAACAAAACAAAATGAGGCCCCACATCTTTTATAAGCTTTAGGAGTCTTTCAAAGCAGGCCCTTGATTCCATCAGGCACACAACAGCACCAGGACAAGTGGTTGCTGCCAACAGGAACAAGCTCGTAGTGGCTTCACTCATCTCCATGACCAGACTAGCCTGGAAAAAGTACTAGACCTAAAACAAGCTGAAGGACAAACTGACAGATTCCATGCAATCCTGCACAAACCCTGAAACTAGCTGCATCTTTTTGAGATGCACATTTACAAACCAGAAGTGTTTTCTCTTTTACTGTCAGAACTTACTTGCTCACAAACATTCAAGAAGAAACATTTCTTGAGGCAGAAGAACTGGTTCTTTTTGGCATCTTTCTATTCCCACAAAATACTAGCCCTTCAAGTCAGTTGAGCATAATACACCTTTGTAGTTAAAACAAAACTGAAAACATTACCTTTAATTCTTCTATGGATTGGTACCCATTGTTCTTGATCTTCTCTTTCATGGTACTAAAATCCATTGGGTTTTTAATGATCATGGAATAGCCAGGGGCAATAAAGTCAGTCACAGGAAATGAAAAGAAAGAACTTGGATCCTTTCTGTTAAGAAATGAAAGACAGTTTTTTATGTTTGAACTTATAACAAAGAACATACCAAGTTTGGAATTAAATAGAAAGGAAATAACTAAGCTGAAAAGAAATCAGAACTATAAAGAGAGAAACAGCTTGTGTCAGCATAATCTTTCCCTTTCAAGGTTGAAAAGATCTCATATGCAAACCCATATACCAAAAAAGTACACAAATGTATTTCAGAAGTTATTTCTATATTTTGATAACTACCTGTGTTCCCAAGATGAAGAAAAAAAATATTTTTAAGCTTTTAGATTAATAAAAGCATTTTATACTGTAATATAATTAATTAAAAAAGAAATATATATCAGAGGAATATTCTTGTCATTCATTGCATACTCAGAAATCAGCAGAAGGAAAAAGACAGGGTTCAAAATCAAAAGTGCTGCTTTCTGTATGCACAGTAAGGGAGCCAAAACTAACAAGTATTTGTCGATAGTTTAAGTTTCTTGAAACTGACACCAAACCTAGGTCTTGGAAATTTACGGATAAGATACAACTTGCAAATAAAGTTTCAAGCTCAGTCTGGTGAGACAGCTAAAGAGAAAGATCTTTCAACCACTCTTGCACAAGATGCAGATACTCCTTAAGTCAAGAAAGATTATCTTAAGAGATACTTGACAGAACTGTAGACTTGATTGTTTTAACCAAAAGACTTTTGGTTAGTAAAGCAGTAAGAGAACATGGTTGAACTTTTCAAGTGCATGCTTCCTTTTTATAGTAAATAATGCTAAAACTGGAGAAGTTAAGGTAAAAGAAACTTTGGCAAGTTAACTATAATCTCTTGTGCCTTCCTTTCAAAAGGTTTCCTAAAGAAAGCATCACATTATTGGAAAATATTCCTGGTTTTGAAAGCTTTTTAAAGCTACTATGAATTTGAAACCGGAGGTGTTCACAAGAAGCCTAAGCTGAAGTTCTAAGAACACTTTCTTACACTAGCACTTAAATTCCTACAATAGCCCTCCTAGCAATGTATTTAGCAGTAATATTTTCACTCAGCTTTGTGTGTGCCCCTTCCCTTACTGGATGTTACTTTCACTTCACAGCCCTGCAAGCCTGTAGCACAGACATTACCTCTGCAGCTGTCTCATGAGTTGATTCAGAGCTTCCTGAAGTGGTGTCTGCTCCACCTCTAGACCAAAAACAAATGGGGGAGAAAGGGTGTGAGGCAGAACTGACTGCACAAGGTATGAAACTTCCAAGATATCAGAAATCCACTAAACAAAACTGTTGCACCTTGAGAATTCAGTATCAAGAAAAGAATCCAATGGCAAACCCCACAACACCCACAGGAGATCTACTGTTCTCACTGCCCTTAATTGACATTCTGCTCGCTCTGACAGAAGTACCAGACACCACTCTGCAAAAGTGTACAGCAACCTAATTCCAAACTTTTGTATGAGATGGAGAAAAACACTGAGATGGCACAAAATGCCAAGCCACTTGCTACAGAAACAAAGAACAACAAAACACGAGTCAATAACAGAAAACATGAATTAGCAAAAGAAATTTCTTTTTCCCCCCTACCCTCCTGCTTTGATAAAGTGCTCGTCAGTGGTTTCTCAGGCGACAGTTCCATTCTGACGGGGGTCTGACATTTCATTTCCTGTTCTCCCTCACTGTCTCCATGGTCTCGATCACGTTTCTTTTTATCCTCCTGGAAAGATTGTTATGGAAATATAAGAGCAAACCCTGCATTATTACTGTACATAATGCTCTCTAGATTTTTCAAAACGAATTCATAAAGTTTAAAAAATAAGAATAGTTTGTGTATAAAAATTCTGTATTCTTTATGTACTATCTCCATCTGCTGGACACTGAAATAATTCAACCACACAATGCAATGTATCACTGAATTAGTTTTTTAGAAAATGTATCAGCTATCTGGTGTGTATCCTTTAAAAATGAGACAGGAACGTCTCACACATGGAGTCTGAATATATTCCAATTTAAGGATACAAGTGACAGTCATATCTGCTGACCTTTTGATGTGAAACCTAGAGAAAGTCAAAACTTTTTTTTTTGTTGAAATGCAGTAGCATGAACACATACCTTAACTTTTCTCTTTCTTTTCTCCTTTTCTTCGCCAGGAACTTGTTTTTCTCCTTTCTTTCTTTTTTTCCTTTTTCTGTCCTTGTGTTTTTCATGCTCAGATTTGTCTTCGTAGAGGCTGGAATCAAGTCCTGCATTTCCAGTGGAGAGCTCAGCAACTTCATTTCCTCCAACTTTCAGCACCAGCTTCAGCGGCTTTTCTACGTATTCTTAAACCAGCAGAGAAACCAGCTGTGTGAGTACCAAATAAAACACACTCCCGGTCCTCAATAACCCCGCGCGATCACTCCTCTCCACCGCACCATTTCCTCATTTCCAGTCCCTGCAGCCGCTTCTCTCTCGCGCAGAGCCGAGCCCGCCGCCCATCTCCCGAGCCCGGGCCCCGCTCCCCGCAGCCTCAGCCCGGAGCGTTCGAACCGCCCCGGCGCTGGGCCCGGCGGGGCGGGGCGGGCGCCGCTGGGGGCNCGAGCCGCGATCCCCGACCCGCGATCCGGTCCGCGCCTCTACGAGGCGAGCTCGGGGCATTTTCCCTTGTGAGCAGCTCCCTCCGTTCCCCGGACAGCGTCGCTTCTCCAGAACCCTCATGGCATCCTACAGAATCATAGAATGTTTAAGGCTGGAAGAGATCTTTAAAATCATCCAGTCCCGCTGTTAAGCCAGCATTACTACCACTGTAACCCCTAAACCACATCACCCTAGGCCAGATCTACGCACCTCTTAAACACCTCTAGGGATGGTGATTCCACCTCTAGGAATGGTGATTCCACCACCTCCCTGGGCAGCCTGTTCCAGTCCCTGAGCACCCCAATAGTGAATTTCTTTTTTCTAATATCTAATCTGAATTTCGCCTGTCCGGCGCCTGCCCGCCGCCTCTCGCGCCCGCTCTCTCACGCAGCCGCCAGCAGCTCCTGGCTGCTGCCCCGGCGGTGCCCCGTGCTCCCTGCCTGAGGCGGGCTGTGCCCGCATCCGTGCCCCTCTTATCCCACCCCCGGGAGCCCGGGGCAGTGCAGCCTTCCAGAGACCTCGGCAGGATTCACAGAGTCACAGAGTCACTGAGGCTGGAAAAGACCTCCGCGGCCATCGAGTCACAGCTTGTGACCGATCCACCCCCGTGTCAGCCAGACCCTGGCAGTGAGCGCCGCCCCAGGGACGGTGACCCCACCACCCGAGCTCAGCCTGAGTCCTGCTGTGTCGGCAGAACCCGGTGCCACAGAATGTCCTCTGCCGTGACTGTGTGTGCCAGGGGCTGAAGGTGACAGCAGCAGGCTGTGGCAGCCTGTCCTTCTGACAGCGGAGTTTACTCTGCCCCCGACTGGGTGCCAAGGGCCCTGTGAGGTTTGCGGCTTCCCGGATGGGATGTGGCCACGACCGGGCTGCTGCTGCCGGCCGTGCCCGTCGGGCAAGAGCTCCAGCTCACCACAGACCCTCAGTCCGGGACAAAGGCTTGCTGTTCTTGGAGTCTGAGAACCTGTGCCTACATCTGTACCAGTGAGAAGAGCAGAGGATGTGTCTACCCGAGGACGGGTTGGCAGAGGTGTGTCGAGTCTGTTCCCATCCAAGGGATGTGTCTCCTGTGCCCTGGCTGACAGCAGTGATGGTTGTGCCTGTCCTGCACAGGTTGGGACAGGCTCAGCTTTGCTGACTGAGTGCCTAAACTTGCTTGCTAGTTTTGAAAGCAAACACTTTATAATCAGGTTAAAACTCTAAGTATATATATTGTCCATTACAGGTCAAAAATAAGTTAGAAATTCTGACCTCCTAGAAATGTTGCAAGTTGCCCATTTGCCTTGCCTGGGAGTGCTCCCAAAGCAAGCAACTGGTTTTTAAAAATAAATGCAACACTGATTGTATAGTCTTTCAAAGTTAATAGTGTATTTGTTGCTATTGCTTAAGCTGCAGTCATTGCTGTTTAACAGCACTGTGTAGGTATTGTTTTCTGCCAAGACCTCTTCAATAGTGAATCTTGAAATTTTACTTCTCTGAAGTTTGAAGTGCAAAAATAAACTGTTCCTCTTTCAAAAGAGAAGCTTTAATTTATTTCCACACAATAGTCCTGTAAGTATTCCTCAACTTGTTGAATCATGTGATGTTTTATAGCCAAAAAGAGAAAAAAATTGTTAATTAGAAATTTATTATATGTATGGCTGTACAGAGAGACAAGGTTTATTTTGAGAGCTTGTGAAGATTGAGAAAATCTCTTGTCTGTTGTCCATTCCATCACTGGGAGTGTAATCAGACATGACAGCTTTGTTTTGCATTTTCCTGGTTACATTACTGTCATTTGGGATCCTACTCAGAGAATTGTGTGGGTGGTGCTCTGGAATAAACCACAGCTTTCCTGCTTGATCTTACTCCAGTAGTTTGAAATTCAGTTATAATGGACGCAGTTGTTTTTCTAATTCACATCTGGATCCTTTAAAACTCTTATTACATATGCAGTGAATGCTCTTAAGCATACTTTAGTGAGAGGTAGAGGGCTTTTGCTTGGGATGTGGCCACATGCAGAAAATACAAGACTAGTAAATATTTAAAGGACATGTTTTATAGAATGAAAAAAATGTTGCTATATCCTCTGTTCCCACAAGAAGATTGGCAGACTTTCTAAGGTTTTTTCTTTTAGATGTCATATGGTAAGATCATTTGTTCAATTGTTATTCTGAAATTTCCTGACTAATCTTGTCCTGAATTTAATAAAATCTCAGCAAATAACACACAAGCGAGTAATGTGAGATCTGGCCGATACTGAGAGCTCCTAGGTGTGTCCTTCAATAGCATCCTCTGGGCCAGAGAAGGCTGGTCCTCACACACACCCAGAATACACACTGGCTTTGCCATCCTTGTCTGTAGCTCTGCTTCCTCGTTAGAAGATCAGTGTTTCTTCCCCCTCCAAACCCCTCACACCCTAGCTGGGCATAGTGTCTGAAACACCATTTGTATGCCTATGAAGAGTTATCACTGTTTGATATTAGAAAGGCAAGATATTCTTGTTGGTTGAATGTGCAGAATTAATAATTTCGATTCACTGCATATTTTCCAAGGGTCAAATCCTTAATATGTATCAAGTTTCTAAAGCAACTAGCATTTAAGAGTGAAAGACAATAATGTGTGCTGTTATCACTGTGAGCCACTAACAGGGAAAATGTTTGAAAATAGACCATTGTATCCTGAATGGTTTGGGTTGGAAAGGACCTTAAAGACCACCTTAGTTCCAACCCCTCTGCCATGGACAGGGACACCTTTCGGTAGACCAGGTTACTCAGAGCTCCATCCAGTCTAGCCTTCAACACTTCTAGGATGTCCACATATTTTCACATATACCTTTTCCATCTCATAAAGAACTTTTATTGAGACCCATGGAAAGCATAGGATCATATTACTTATATCATATATTCATTTAGCTAGACATCAAATACCATAATTATTTAAATTGGTAATTTTTTTCCCCCAAAACGAAAAAAGAAGGATGCAGTAAGCGGCATCATTTGTGGGTTTCAGTTTGCTCAGTGAGTACATAGCATAGGCACTATAATTTACTGTGTTAACAGAGATATAAAAACTTAGTGAAACCTTGTTGCTTTAATCACTGCTTCAGGAGGAAGTAGACAGAGAAAGGTGCCTGGTAACAGAGAAAGGTGCAGAGGCTGCAAGGCACAGGAGGAGAGTATGCCAAAGTCTTTGGAATCAGGTTTCTGTGAATGCACAAGGATATAGAAACCTGGGATACTGAAGTCACTGGGAGCTTTTTGTAAGCGGGTTTGGTTTGTAGTCTGTGACACATGGAAACATTGGAAAAAAGTTTTTGTGATAGACATTAGTTTTAAGCCAGTATTTTGCCCCAACACACTTTTCTAAAAATACCTGAACACATACGGCCGAAGTAAAGAGAGTAGTCAATATTTTATTGACTGTTGAGTTATTAATATGACTTTTAAATCACTCATTAGCTGAAAATGTGATCAATATGACTATTTTCTTGAATCTGTGAGTATTAAAGGCACATTGTAATTTTCCATGTCCTGACAAAATCCACTGTGACAGATCAATTTTTTTCCTTTAATTTGAATAGACAGTCTCATAATTATGATATATTTTCTCTATTTTCAGTTTAGCACTGAAGTGTCATTCATTTATTCATAAAAATAAGCAATTATCTGTTTCTACCCCAAGATCCTTATGACTGGAATAAACTTTATAATAAGGTTGTAATTCTGTCATAGGGATGATTATCTTATTGTCCATAGTGCACTCATACAGATCATACTCTTAAGATCTGTGTGTGTGTGTATTTGTAGAAGTCTGTGTTTTGTAACTATCTTTCCTGTGACCTTGCCCAAATCCTGCTGGCACCTCTTTTAATAACTGTCTTGTGAAGTGATTTTGTGCACCTGAAGAAATACCTTGTTGCACACCTCTGAACTAAAATAGCAAAATTTTTGCTAGGCATGCATGAAATTGCATGAAATTTAAACATTAATGACCTTGGTTCTTGGCTGCTACTGCTGCACAGGTTGGGAAAATTAAACAGGATTCAGCTGGATCCTCATGAGAGGAGACTGACGGACAAATGGGATTTATCCATCATCCCTGCTTTTCCCTTGTCAAGTGGAGGATTTGGAGCAAAAGAAGGGAGAAACCTGAACAGCAAGCAAGTTGGAACTGAAGCCTGTCTTACCAATTGCAGCAGGTAATTTCCTTGGGGAGGAAATATGTTACTGGCAGAGGCCAGTAGGTTATATGTATATATCTATTTTGTCAAAATATGGAGTGGATTTCCAGATGAAACCACACCATCTTGTAGCAGTGCAAGACTGGGCATTGGAACTGAGGATGAAAAGTTTGAACTCTAGGTTAGACTGATGGGTCCTACCTAATAATTTTTGAGATGTAACCAAATTATATTTCCTCTTGACTGCTTGTTCAATTAAGATATTACCAGCCAGTTCTAAACTTCCTTGATTCACATACTTGGCCAACTTGAGTATGTATTTTAATTACTTTTCTTGTGTTTTAAATGGAATAAAATATCTGAAAATTCCTGTCCTATTAGCAGACACATCACAATGCTCCCAATATGTGTATTACCCAACTAACACGGAGAGAAACCTTTTCCTAGTAAGTTAAGTTGCTGTAAGAAGAAAAAAGAAGATGAAATGTGTATTTGTATTAAATTTACACTTGTAAGCTCTAATAGGAGAAAGTTTAAAGCAGGTGTCTAGCTGAATCTCTTAGATGATACTCCAGTTAATTTTTTTTTGTTCAGGTAGCAATTCATCTTTTTAAGTTAAATTTTGTTTTGTGTAGTAGTATCTCTAGAGGAAACACATTGAACAAAAGGTAAGAGCATTAAGCCACTTGGTGGTGTAATATGCAAAGGAAAAGCAACTTGTCATGTTCAAGAGAAGGAAATTTACATAATAGACCATTTTTGTTTGCTTATTATCTGATTAAACACAGTACAAGACATTACATGAATGGTTACTTTTTAAAGACCTTTAATTTCATGCAAGTAGTAAAGCAGATTTTGTAGGATAAATTCTGGGTTTAGCTCAGCTCTTTCTGAAGGTGTTTGCATTCAAGCTATTAATGGTTTGTTAGTTGGTTCAGAAATCCTGATACAGTTCTCTGTGGGAAATGTATAATTTAAAAACGGGGAGGGCCACTCCAATGGAGTGCAATCTGCAGTGTCCCCCCCTGTGTAAAGCTTTGGTTTTCATCTGCTGGAGTTTGGTGTCCTTCAAATTCCCAACAGGTGCAGCAGCTTCTCCCAGGTGTTTGTATTTATACACTGACTGAGGAGCTGTGACATTGCAGTGCTTTGGGGGTGGATTGAGCTGCACAGGCTGTGACCAGAAGGCAGACAGAATGGCCACCAAGAGCCCCGTGCAAATGCAGGTGAAACATATGGACACCTGTGCAGGGAGCACCAAAGGGGAGGGTGATGTGTGCAATGGCACGTTGGTGGAGCCTATTTCTATTTCTCCATGCAATAAGAAGAATTAAAGGTCCAGCCTTCTGTCACCTTTAGTTTAAACTTCTTTAAGGAAGGTGTTTGAGCTCAGCAGGATGCCACAGGGTCTACAGAACAGTGAGTGCAGACACTAAATTTTATGTTGAATGTGCTGTTCATGTCAAGGGAGAAAAATGAAGATAAAAAATCAGTATAATGATTCCCTCTGCAAATTCTAGCAGAAGTAAACAGTTTCTGTGCTAAATGGGGTCCACTAAGGAATGACAGTGTTAGTCAGACTATTGCTCTGAAGTGGTAATCAGAATTTTCTTTTCTGGCGGAAAGAAAAAATGAGGGAAAAAAAGAAGAAGTTTCCATTCCTGTTTGACAGAAACATCAAACTAATGGTTAAGTGTTATTTTCAGACTGAGGAAGGAAAAAATAAAGATGTTTTGACTGGTATTTGGCTTGAGTTTGGTTTGGCTTGTTAGTCTACAGTCTAGAAAGAAATAAAAGCTAAGAACAACTTCAGCTTGGGCTGAATAAACTGAAGATCTGATGTAACTTTCTCCTTGACTGTACCACACTTAGGTAGTAAAAGAAGCAGCAGTTTTCATGTTAAGTAGTAGTAGTTGCTCCTGTTAAGAACAAGCAACCCAGCATAATGTACCAGTAGGCACTAATGTACTTGGGACCTTGTCTTAGGTTTTGCTACATTTCCCTGGCAATCCAGAATGTGTAGTAGAAGTGAGACCTTCACATGTCTTCTGTAAGGAGGGGCTGACTTTAAATTGGTAGAGGGTGTACTCTGGTGCTTCAGAAGACAGACAACACCAGTGGTGGTTATCTGCTGCTTATAGTGCTTGTCCTTAAGGATAATGACATCCTGGATCACATTCTCCTGGAATACCTTCTGCACTCCACAAATTTTTGCATAAATTACAGCTGGAATATTTTTAACTTTCCCACCACAAGCCAGGTGGCAGATAATTGATCTTCTTAGGTTACACCTACTGTCTCCTGGAACTTCTCAGTGGTATTGGCACCCAAATATGTAGAGTGGATAGGAACTCACAATTTGTAACATGCTCCTATAGCTCCTGTGATATGCTCTGCAATTTTGTTCTCTGAGTGAAAGCTTGGAGGAGAGCAGCATGAAAAGAGTGTACTGTAAGGCCACGTGACCCTTTAGATTACTGATTATATGTAACCAAAATATTATTATTTCAATATCCAGATGTTTAGGACCTGGTGCAAACCATAAATCTAGAAATTACTAAGAACTTTTGGTTTAAGCTTCTGGTTTTTTTGTTTTGTTTTGTTTCATTCTAAACCCATGTGGTAGAATACAGTCTTTAGAAAAGATTGACTGAGGTCAGAAAGTGACAGTTGCAGAGAAAACGAAATTAAATGAAAACCAGGAGAGATTTGTTTGGTTGCGTTGATTCTGAAGCAATTTCAGTTGTTTCAAAGTCTTTGCAAATAACTAGCCTGATGTGGAAAGAGAGGGGAGGTGGATACAGTCTGTAAGGAGAAACATGGCTCCACTGTACCCTAATTAGGTTTCTGTTTATTATGCTGCACTTCTATTGAGAGGGTTTGCTGAAAAAATGTATGAAGTGACAGCTATATGATCAATTTTTTTCACCTTTAAAGAAAAACCCTCATTTACTTAAGGGAGATGGGGAAGGAGTTTAAGGGTTTAAACATGGAACTGTTCAGATGGAGTCTGTTTGGTTAGACCAAAATTCCTTATGTCATTGCTCATTAATATTGTTGTAGCAAGTATTTATGCATGAATGTCCAAGAAGAACTGGGTGTGATCAATTCAAAATGGCCTTGTCAGACTGCATGAAGTATTCACTCTGAGATATATATGGAAATGCATGTTTTATAATTTATTCTGACAGGGTATTCATGTTGCTGCTTTAAGTGTTTCTCCAGATCTTTTCACAGCAGATGATCAAGTAGTGCTTTACTTGTTCCTTCTATTAATTTAAAACATGGAAATGACAATATGGCCACTTCTAGTAGGACTTTTGTGTATCCTGTGAAATGAAATCAGTCAGGTCAGTGATCTGTCTGGTTCTGTGTCCAACAAGATCTTAGAGAGCTGCCTCTTGTTGCAGTGTCTTCCTTCTCCCCACTCTGGTAGAAGGTCAACTGAGCCACAGCCCTCTGGAGGCCCTGGGGCAAGAATCAGAATCTGATCCTGGGACTGGAATGGACTTTTTATGTAGGTTTTTGTAAACTCTTCTTTCCCTTCTGTGGTCATTGTGTCTCCAAAGGAGACTACAAATTTTAAAAATTGCTTAACATTTTATGAAAGTTTACATAGAGTTGTGTTAGTTTAAATGTGTGGTGGCATGGTCAGGTCTGGATGCTACATCCCAGTGTTGGGTCTTTATTTCGTGAAAGACTTTGCCTTGTGTGCTGAGGATGAAATAATCCACTGGTGCCTGAAATTTTAAGCTCATGTTTTGTTTTTCACTGTTTCTCATGTCAGGTAGTTCCACAGGCTGATTGGACAAGAAGGTGTTTTCACATTTATCAGTGTTTTGTACTCTCTGTCCATTTCATTCACATCCTTGTTTTTCTGTACAGGAAAGCCTGAATTTCAGTCATAGTTACACTCATGCCAAACTTTCTTGGAAAACCAAAACTGATTTTGTTTAACCTTAGAGCAAGCTAGCTAGTGTTTTTACCCTAAAACCAAGGTATTTTTAGTCATATAACTTCTTGCCTTCAATGCTTTTTGTTTTGTTTCTTTGTTTTTCAAAGGAGAATTTTTTCATCCTTGATAGAGGCTATAAGATTAAAGTATGCATTCCAGAGAGTAAATTCACAGAAAATGGGAGTATACAAGTTGTTTTAAGGTAATATAATTATTCTAGTGGATAAAGTTGAACTTGTCATGTTTTGAATGCTTTGTATATCTTTTTTTTTATCTTAAACATTGCCTATATTGACATGTCTGAGCATCAGAGGTATTTCTAAATGTTGTTTCTGATCCCAAGATACTCCTAAATACTGTTGTTCATAGGAAGCAGTTCAGGAAGAAGCTCTATCCATATCTTAGATGGCACTTTCAGAATCCTTGCTGGACGAGCAATGTTGCTGTATTTTAGATAATCTGTAATGGGTGAATGTTTCTCTGCTTCATATAGAACCTGTTCCTCATTTTGTATGTGGATGGTAGGTAAAAAGGGCAATGCAACTTCAGAAAAATAATTTAATATTTTTGTTTGATTTAATTGGAGGCATAAATATAAGAGTCACAGTTACTCAACTGAAACCTTATATTTATTGTTACCTACCAGAATTTGTACAGAGCAACACTTCACAGGTGCTGAGTTCCACTGGAGATGAAGTGATAATCTCTGGCTGTAAATTGTAAATTGCTTTGGGATAAAAGGTACTGCATAAATGTAAATTGTTACCTTATTAAATGCAAGTGTAGCATAACATGGCTTTCAAATTACTAATGAGTATTTCTTTGCAAGTCTGATCTCTTTTTAAAGATAAAATAGCACTAGGTTTATTTAATCATCCTAAAATGTTCTTATCTAGCACATTGTAATACTTATTTTTATTGCTGTAAACAAACATTATTGAGAAGAATTGCAGGATGAAATAAGATAAAGTTTACAGTGTTTTTCTTAATGTTTTGATTGCCAGTCAGGTTGCCAGTCGGGTTGCTTATTTTTTGTTTAGTTCAAATCATTATTTCATATAATATTTACTGAAACTTTTTTTATGGTTTGTTGCTGTTTTCAACAAAATACTGAAGTCAAAATGTCATAGAATCTATTCTGGATGTGCAAAATGATTAAAGATGTTAACATCAAAAGCACTCTGAATGATTGTTTGAGGATATTTAACTGAAGTACTGATGAATACCATTTAAACATATCTCTGTATAATTTGTATTCCTTCATTTCCTTACCCCCATTTATATGTTTGGCTTTTACTAAAGTGAAGGAAGAAAAGTTAACAAGGCTTTAATTTAAATGAGAGTTTTCCCCAGTAGTGCAAGATCACTAAATTCTCATCAGTCTAATCTCAGTGCTAGGATCTCAGTTCTAGCTGACTCAATTTACCACTCATTTGAGCAACCATAAGAAGACAAATACATGTGTACGTAGCAATGACTGAAACTTGGCAGGTAATGTGCTTAAAATGACCATGTTTCACAGACTTACTTTATTCAGGGAAGAAATGGATGAAAATAGAAAGGTTTTAAGAAAATACTGCTTAGGAAGAAGGCCATAGCTAAGCATGTCCTGGTACATGGAGCAAATGGGGGCAAAACTTACAGATAATTGGAAAATTTGGAGTTCTGTTAATAGTTGTGAGAAAACCATTGAGAAAAGCTTGATGAGGAAGGATATGAAAAAAATAGAAAAAAAAAATCCATAAGGCTTAAACTATGATGCAAGAGGTGTTCCCACAACAGGTAAAAGCTAATTTTTGTTGGACACTGAACCTGTAGAGGGTTGGTTTCATTTTGTGCTGAACTACACTTTGTTCATAATATGTACTTACATATTTTTAAGAACACTGGATGTTGTGTATATAAAAGATGAGAATTTTATGCATGTGCATTTTAGCAAGTCTAATTTCGCTCTCAGAGCATGTTCACATCAGGTAAACACTGTCATTCTGTGTTTTGATTTGATTCATTATTATTCTGACATAATTCGTGATGTAAAACATGGGAATGGAATAATGGTGGTACAGCAGCAGGTAATAATGGTGAAAACTAGAGCATTTTCCAGAGGTGTTTTGCTAAGCCAACCTCATGGCCAAGAAGGAGCAGAAATCAGGAGCTTTGTGCTTGATGTGAGTAGACATAGATGAGACAAGTTGAAGGGTATTAAGTATCTATAAAGATCTGTACCAAAGTGGTGTTTTGGTCCTGTATTTGTCCATGTAACAGAGCAGCAATGGAGACAGAAATGATGTGGGCACTATTAACCCACAGTCTCTGAAGAACCTTTTCTTGGTCTGTGTTGCAGTCACAGTTTTGGTTTGCTCTATTACCACAGCAGCAGTAGGAGACACTCAACCTAAGATTTCCAAAAGCTTCTGTTTTAACAGCTTTCTGCCTCGTTCCTTGGTGGTCAGTTACAAACTGCCATGGTGCTTTGGGGATAAACAGTGAAGGAGTACAGACAAAAGTAATAATAGTTAACTTAGAAACTCTACTCTTAGCTCAAGATAGTAGTTAAGCCTGACTTTAAGAGTCAGGGTTCAGAATTCAAATGCAGAATTGTATATGGAATGTTGGCTGTGATATTTGCTCATACTTTGCTGGGGTAGAAAGAGAAAGGAGTATGTGCAATTTTATTGTGCAATTTTTGAGATTTCTTGCATGAAATTCTCAATAGTTTTAGTATACTAGACTATTCAATGGTATTTCCTACAAATGGTTTAGCTATTTTAAATTTTTTTTTTGTTATGCTATAAAGATGAAGTTAATGTATGCAGTAGTCCATTAAGTCCATTAAGATGCTCCATGTTTAATCAGCTTTGCCAAGGAGTGGTGGAATGAGGAGTTAATGTCAGAGCTAAGGCACAGAGTCCCAATATGGACAGGGAGCCAGGGTAGGGTAGAAACAGCTCCAATTATACAGGTGCTGGGTCTGCAGGTCTGTTGAGAAAAAACAATCAAAGGAGAAGTAGAGTCTGACCCCAAATCTCACCTAAACCTTTAGTTACACTGATTTTTTTCCTCCCTCTGATCTCACAAACTCTTTATTTATAACAAGTGTTACACCATGTTGCCTCTTCATTATTTTTGTTTTCTTTCATCTCTTGCTGAGTGTATTAATTTATTTTAGATTGTTGCTCAGTACATGATCTTGAAAGACGTATAACATTAAATATAAACAAAAAGTAACAGCCTGTTCTGTGAAATGATAATATCTGCTAAAAACTGAAGGATGTGAAGTAGATCAGCTTTATTCTACTTGATTTGAAATTATTTTATGCTACTACAGTTTCCCGTGTAGGCAAATGCAGAAGTAATACAGAAAAACTCTAGGTACGTAAATCACCATTTCTTGGTTTATCCTGTTCTTTGGATGTATAAAGATTATGTAGGGATCTGGTCTTCAAAACTAACATGCAGATGTTCTATAGCTGCTTGTTCATTCCTGACTCAACAATGCCTGAACACCTTTTTACCTGCCTGCAGGTGTCATGGTGTATTTCACTGAAGTGATTAAAATAATCCTTATTTTGTGGAAAAACTGTAACTCATAAAGTGAGTCTAAGCATTTATTAAGGATGAAGATACCATGAAGTAAACAACTTTCTCAAAAGGGAGACAATATTTATTTACCTTAGGCTCTCTTGGTCCTGTCAATATCACTGTATTAAAGCATTTCACAAAAGTACAGCACTTCCTTAGCACACTGAATCGAGTAGTCTCCCCAGGCTATTGCAGACTGTCAGAACTTTATCATTCTATCAAGGATGCTTATTTATACACCTCACAAACTGATTTAGTAAACCAGAGTAGTTGTTTTTCTAGAGTAGATTTGGAATCAAAATCCAGATGACAGTCTCAGTATTTTTACTTGGTTTACAGAGGTGAATAATTGCCTTGAATATGCTTCAAGTAAATTTCATTTTTTAGTAAAGAAGTTGTATGGGCTGTTCTTAAATATTGACAACATTTATTTCTTAAATTCTTTGGCAGCTATCTGACAGAGTTCTGCCTGTCTTAATGTATAGGCCACTAGTTACTCATTGTTTTTACAATTATAACCAAAGAAAAATCACCTGGCTTAATTTGTTTAAATAAGGGAGCAAAGTTGTAAATTTGATGACCTCTTTTAGCCAACAGACGGCTGATTAAACCTGTTCAGTTAGAGTCAGAAAGACTCTGCTAATAGATTACAAACCTCTTTGTTTTAGAAACAGCATTTACCATAGGCTTTCTCTTATTTTCCTTATACCAAGAAAGTTTATTCTGTGAATGTGAGATTCCAGGCGCTTTGCAGCCAGGGTGAGCTGCGGTTTTTATTACACCACCATCTTGGCTACCATGTGAGAGAACTGAGATCAGGTTTTACAAAGGGTAATAATACTTGCCAGTCTTGGTTGTTGGGGATTTCCTAGCCCACAACAACATGTTCTAGAGATCACAAGTTGATAGAAATACTTGTTGATGAGCAAATGAGAAAGATAGATTGTTTCTCCTCAGGAATGCTATAGTTCATAAACAGTTCAGTGCTTCCTCCTTGGAAGAAGAGGCTTAGCCCACAAGGGGAAAATACTACTTCACTCTTTTACAGTTAATTGTTAACACAACTCTTGGAGTATTTTAGACAAAATTCAATCAAAACTCAATTTTGTTCTAGAAAAAGTTACTTTAGGATTACTTTAGTGCAAACAACAGAAGAATTTGAGCTCTCTGTTGGCTTTCATTATAAATAATTCTGAGTTCTGTGCTGTAGCCTTCATTTGCCACCGTTACAGAGCTTCAGCTACTGAAAGTTCACAAGAAATAAGATGAAGGTGTATTTTGTATCAGCTGTGAGAATATGCTCTTAGAGTGGCACCTGTGCAATCAGTAAGTTAACAGCAGAATCGAGTTTATTGTTTATGTCACAAGGAAGGCCAAACCTGAGGCACTGAAGCCACACTTCTGAATGATTTGTGCTGTTCGCTTCCAAATCCATCTGCATAAATATGCTTCCTTGCAGAATTTAGATGAATAGAAATGCCTCCTCTTTGGCTTTATTAATGTAATTTATTTTTAATAGAGGGGAAAATTGAAATAAGTTCTTTATGTGAAATCTGTTGAGGAAAGGAATCTGGGGAAAAAACTTAAAAGTTAATTTTTTTTTAATCTTGAAATCTTGTGCTTAGTAAGTGTTTAAAAATTTCTGGCAGTCCTGTTAGTAAAAATAATTATTCACAGCCTTCTGGGTGTTGTGGATCTTTTCATTTTATATGTTCAAAAGAAAGGGGGATTCTTCCAAATCCTCAAATGTACAAAAGTACATTAATTTCATTTTCATCACATTTCTTCATTGCATTAGATTTGCATTGATTTTTAACCCAGAGATTTAGCACTAGTGTGGGAAGACAAGTTCCTTCCCCCACCATTTTTTTTTTTTTTCCAGGAGGGCATTTTGGGTCATTTTAGATGAAAGAAAGTTCAGTTCATGCTATTATGTTGGTTTCCTGGTTCAGTTTTGGGTCATTCTCTAGAGGACACGCAAAAGAGAAAAATGTTGGCAACTAAATTGGACTTTGGGGTTGTGTTCCTGGTCATTTTAGCACAGATTCTAGTTAATACTATTGAATTAAATCAGCTTTCCTTCTCAGGTTAGTCCTACTGATTATCCTTTTGAGTGGAAGGATATTTATTATTGGGGACTGGTTATGTAGAACTCTGCTGGTCAATGTAGCTGGAAGTGATGGATCTTGTTTGTTTGACCAGGGGAATGTGGTTCCCTAAGAATACAAAAGACTCACAATTTTTCTAAATGCAAGGTAACACTGCAATTTAGAAGAACAATTCCAGGTGCTCCAAATGTTTCATGATGCAGAGGCTATAAGGATGTCCACAAAACAAGGACTTTTGTCATGAGGCCCTTGCTTTAGTGCTCAGTGTAATGTGAAGGTACAGGAGGGAAGATTGGGCAGTGTTTGGAGAAAAGGGAAATTCTGGTAAATTCCACTGCTAGTGACTAGTACCTAAAATATCTGACTTATTAGAATGGGTGATTTATATCTTTTGGATAAAAGAGTTTTCCTGAAGGAAAATACTAAAGTGACCTCTCAGTGTGAATTCTGTGTCATGTCTATTGCAGCTGCTGTGGCAAATCACATTACTCTTTTAAAATAAACTATCTAAATGTATTAGAACATGCAGATGTTGTTGGCACTTTTCATGGGTACTTAGGAAGAACATATTCTAAACCAGAGATGTACAAATTTCTTGTTTCCATAACGAATTTGGTTATATTCCTTCTTCCCTATTTATTTTTAGCCAAATGTAGGTTTATGTTTCACTGTCCTTTACTATTCACACAACCACTTGCTGGATATTTAGTGATGGGTCTGTGGCTCTGGGAGTGACTGGCACACTGAGTATTCTTGATGACAACTGGTACTTCATAAATGTAAGCTATTAATAGCCAAAGAGCTTTATTACTTGTTCAGGGTTTTACGGACTGTTTCTGCTAAGAGAAGAAATTTTCATATGGGAAGACGATAAAAGCTGTTCCTTATAGTGATATAGATATTATCAATATCTATAGCACTGCTTATCTAAACATGGCTGGGATCAAACTACAGCAAATAATTTCTTGGTGTGTAGTTCCTAGCCCTTTGTTTTAGCGAGTGCACTTGCTCTCCTACTTTCTTGCAGGGATGTATTATCATGCCTTTCTTCCTGTGCCCTTGACTTTCCAGCCGCCTACCTTTTTTTTTTTTTTTCCCTCTGGCTGCTTCAAGTTGCCTTTATATAGTCGGATGTGACTGCCAAAAATCTTCAGGCTGATTTTAGCCTTGAAATGTGAAGGAAAACCTCTGTCCACCTGGCCCAGCTCCTAGAACTTCAGGGCTGGTGGGGAAGGTGGCTGCCGTTCTTGGCTGTTACCATAAAAAAAGGCCATTGAGCTGCTCTCGTAATGTCACATGTCTCCAGTACCTGCCAGCCCTCAGACAGTTTAGAAGACCATCACTAGGTCACTTCCCCCTCCTAGAGAGCTGCCTGATCTTCAGTGTAACATCAGTTTATCCATGAAGCCATTGAAGAGCTCAAATGCCTGTTCATGCACCTGAGGACCTTGGGAAGATGAGGAGGCTTTTGTGTCCAGGGAATGTCAGGACTGTTCTATCCCCTTTTTGACTCCTTTTATTTGAGAATAATATTCAGCATTTAGGTCAGTATTGGTTCTCCAGCAATGCTTAAATTTGGATATAAGTGCAAGGATATCTGACGTGATTTCAAATTTGATAATATAGGAACAACTGCTTCTTAGTGGGAGTGAAGTTCCATATTTCATTTTCTTAATTCACGGTCAGATGCACATTTTCATAGTAGTTAGGACAATATACTTTGTGGATCTATATTCACACACTATCACCTAGAACTCACAATTGCTTATTCTTTGTGATTATCATGTCAAATTAACAGCATGTTGGATCTCATCTTCATGTGACAACGCTCAGATTTTTTTAATGGATTTTTATATCCCTAGTTCTATTGTTTTACTTCAGTTAACATTAGAATATAACAGTTAAAAGGTTGTCTGATGTGTGTTCTGGTAGCTGCTTTGTTGCTACATAAGTCAAGGGCTCATTGTGCTAGGTGTTATAATTACCCACAGAAAGATGGTCCTTATCCAATATATCCTGCCATCTAAATGCAAACCAGAGTGGAGCTACAACTTTTTATATTTTGAGTTGTTATTGCTCAGAATATTTTCCTGTACCTTTACCTGATTTTATTTTCAGTTATTCAAAATGTGATTTACATCAACTTCCAGTAGAAATCTAAAGCTTTTAACATTTAGATGGCTTTGTTTGTCCATAGATTTGTGCTTGTGTGATCTGTCATGTGCCTGGGTTAAAAATAAATGAAATACAGAGTAAATAGAAAGTGCTGCCCTGCATGGGGTTGCTGTTGTGTTTATGTGCAGTGAGACAGGTGTTTCCAGGGACCACCAGTTCCCTGAGACTGTCACTGCCCAGCAGATCCAGTATTTCTGAGGAGCAATTAATATATTACTTTTGTGTCTATAGAGATTAAACAATTTTGAGTGATGGGGGACAACCTTGATGAGGTGGACTAGGACTGAGCTGTAATTCTGGTGGTGTTACAGAGCTTCCCAGCCAATGAGTTGGAGTCTCCTTTCTTAGATGCTTCTGGGAGAACAAAATTGTGTCAGTGTTTTATTTACATTGTTTGTATTCTTTTAGAATATCATATGTCAGCCTTTTTTTGGATGTGATTCCTCTGAGGTAATTTGAACCTTTATTTTAATTATTTAATTATTTCGGACTTTTTGTTGCAATTTTTTCTCTCTCCCCAGTGCTAATTATTGCTGCTTCATTCATAGCTATTATACACTGCATGGTGAAATAGTCATTGAAAAATTATTTCATGTAATGAAGAAAAGAATGAAGCTCTAGTGAGATATGAATATTTAATGGAGAGTGTTGCAATTCAGACAAACATAATGGGTGATTTAACGTACATGAGAAGTGAATATGGTCTCATTTATCTATTTGCTGTCATATAAGCCAGTAAAAAATACTGGCTTTAAAAAGAGTGGGTAATTTTTAACTAAATAAGTGGAAAGTATGTGCATAGTCAGTAATTGCTATTCTCATCATAGCAGCAAAGTTAAAATATGTAGTATTACTTTGGGGATGCTGTTTTGGATGAAAGAATGCTGTGTTTCAAGGCTAGCGGAAAGTATGATTAATGCTGTAGAAATGAAGTATTTTGATATTTTTATGTGTGGAGTTACTGCCATACCACTATAAAGACTTAGTCCTGGGTTGTAAATGAGCTGGAGCTCTACAGTTCCTTGTATGAAATCCATAAAGGTCATGTCCCTTTCAGAAGTTTTATTTCTAAAATAATGAAGCAGAAATAGCTTCCTATTTCAAATCTTTCTAGCAGCGGCAAATGCTGGATGCAGATGCAGCTGGGTTCCATGGCAGCTCTGCTTTCACTGACACAGTTTGCTCTGGGGTACTTGCCTGTTTTCTTCCTGATGCCTGCCCTGTTTAGTTGCTGGTTTACAGCTGCTGCCCCAGCTACTTAGAAGCAGGTGGCTGTGTACAGCTGATGTGGAGAAATGACAAGTGAAGCTTCAGTTTAAACAGTGGTGTTTTATGAAGTGATCTGCTGGTTTCTGGGTTCCTTCCCTTTGGGAAAAATGATGTAATCATTGAAGATTAACCTTCTATCCAAAAGGAAGTGTCACACTTTGAGCTAGTTTGTACTGGAAGGCTTTTAGTGCAGCAAGGTTCTGATGAAGTCAGAATGAGGTAAGTCAGAGATGAAAGATTTGCAATCCAAAAGCACAAGAGAGAAAACAAAAGATAATGACACTGTCATTATCAGAAATGAAATGAAAGATGTAGTTAAATTGAAGGATTTTATGAGGGACAGCAAGAACAGGAATGAAGCTAGGAACAGAAGACCAGTGGAGCATGAGTTTGGACTGGAAGCAAGAACAAGCTTAACTACTGAGATGAGGTGATACAGAGAATTGACTTGATCATTCCTTGTTCTTAGTGATTTTTTTTCCTCTGAGAAGCTGTTGTGAATAACTATACATTTGTCAATTACACAAATTGTTTGGAGAGATTACAGTGATATTTCACAGTGATATCTCCCCATTTTTATCAAACTTCTAAAAAATCACATTTAATGCTGAAAATGAAGCAGGTAGGTATTGAAAAGAAATGTTTCTTGAAAGATGCAAGACATTCAGGACACCAGATGAGAACAGTGGTGTGCAGCAATCTTTCTTTTTTCCTGTGAAAGATGTTGGAAATCTTCACCACAGTGGGGTAGTTCAAAGTCCCAGTTTATAAAGCTATTGTTTGCAATGCAAATGTGCAAACCAACCTTGTCAGTTTTCACTCCAGTTCTGCTCTGCAGCATAGAATCCAGGAGAGCTTTGGAAACACACTGCTAACATTGTAATGGTGTATGGCTTTACCACAGTGTGAATTCCTTTTAATGTCAGTTTCTCTATGGGGGATTAGCCACCACAGATGTCACAGATCCTGGGAATATCTTCCATGATAAAAAAAGGAAAGCTGGCATCTCAACTGTCATTTAATAATCTACAGACTCGTTAATTTATGTTTTATGATATTTGATACCTACAGATACAACAAACCTGTTCTTCAAGTGCTTGCTGGTTTGATTGCAAAATGTGTGTTAATTTATGTTCTTGTAGAACAGTTAGGTTATAAAATGCCATGTTGTCTTTGCTTTGAATTTTTTAACATATCAGTGGATAAATCAGGAGTCCTGATTTTCCCATTATATATATGTGTGTATATATATAGTTGTGTATATATGCAAGCCTCTTTGACTAACAACCCTGCCTTTTCTCTCTTTGCCCTGTGTAGTGTTAGTCTAAAATGCTGGTTAAGGTCAAAACAAGTTTATGCCAGTTAAAAACAGCCATATGGAAAGTTCCAGCCCTGAGCCCCATAAGCTATGAGGGAGGAATTTATGGCCTCGCAATGCTCCCAGTGCTTCTCTTTAATTAACTACTCTAAGCATCCTAAAATTCTCAACAGCAATCTGCCTGACAACAGGGAGCCCTCTAGATCTGTATATAGTAGTAATCACTCTGCCCAACAGTATCCTATATGGATGAGTATATCAGGTGTTCTGTGACCTCCAGCAAACTGTCACACTTCTTTGTTCTGCACTGAAGATGTGAAAAATAAGTTGGTTCAATTGTTTTGCTGTTATTTAGGGAAAGCATATCCCACATTCTACTTTACTAATTTTACTTGTAGAAGCATGTTTGCTTCTCTGTTTTTAAGAAACTGTCAAAAAGACAGAATTCCACAATCCTTTTGGGAGTGTAAACACATGTATTTCTCTTTTATGAAGTGTTTTTCTTTTCTATTGAGTTTCCATTTTTTTGCTTCAAAAGAAGGACACTCAGATATCCTCTGGAGGAAGAGAGACAAGTGTGACACAAGACAGTATTTAATCCTGTCAAAAAGGAGGTGCTCAAGATCTGTGATTTGGCTTTCTTTATACCTGTTTTTTTTATTATAAATGACTGGTTCTTGTTATGATTCAGTTCTCCATGTATTGCTACCTGCAATACTATCAGTATTTATGTATTTTCTTCTTTGTCAGTGTTGAAAACATGAAAAACCCCTGACCAAAGGTTCATCTCATCTTAATGACTCAGTTTTTAATTCACTTGTGTTTGCCTGTTTAGTTCTAATTATTAATTGGAATTAAGGACACTTATTCATCAAAAATCTTACCACAATTGAAGTGCTTTATGACTGTGCCTCCCACCTTCATTTACGTTTTCATTAAAAAGGAGACTAAGTAAATCTCAGGTAACCTTTATGATTTCTTCCAAGCTGCCTTTGATTAGGAGATATTTATGCCCTGTAAACTTCTAAAAATTTTGTTCATTCAGATCTTTAAAATTCTGGTAAAAATCTCTTTTCTAATAATGACAAAAGTATTATTAGGCATGAGGCAGTGATACACAGTTGTCATTTATTTTTATAATGATTTATATGCAGGGACTTTAGTGTATTGTGGGCATGTCTGATTTGACTGTCCTGGGACACTAATTCCCTCACAGAACTTAGGGGAAGCTGTAGCACTTGCTGAGGTTTTAGGTAAATATTTTCAGGATTAATTTGTACTGTGCTTTGTGCTAGTAGATTATCTGCTTCCAAACTAACCAGTTTAGAGCAGTGTTTGGCACGATTGCAGATGGTATTAAGAATGTATCTAAAGGGTGTAAGGTTTTGGGGACAGTTACAAAAAGGTACAAAAAATTAAAGCTCCTTGATAATTGAAAATCCACATTAGAATGTGTGATTGCTACAGTGGTACTAAAAATAATGACATTTACTTCTATGAAATAATGTTACTGTCTTTGGTTCCAAGTTTCAGTTTTCTCACTGTCAGAGGTAAGTACTGATCAATTCATTATTGTGGAAAAAATGCCTGGAAATAATATGGTCTTTGGAAAATGTAGGTATATTGCTTTTATTGCTTTTCATCCTTTTTTTTTAAAAAAAAACAACAACAAACAAACAAACAAACAAAAAAAACCAAACAAAAAAACTCACAGGTTAAAACCTATGTCTGAGTTACAATTCATGTTACTTTAAAATCTTTGTCTTGTTAGCTTGAATTCCTTTCCTTTTCAAGATAAATACCAAATCATCTCCTTATTTCTTCTTTTACCTCTGTGCTGACCCTGTCACTACACTGATGAACCAACCCCCTGATGTATCTGTTACCTTTTTTGATACTGGCCATAATGGGTCAGGGCCTCAGGTGAGGATGGAATCACAGAATCATAAACCATC
The DNA here is from genome assembly GCA_013397195.1 of Hylia prasina. Classification (NCBI taxonomy): domain Eukaryota; kingdom Metazoa; phylum Chordata; class Aves; order Passeriformes; family Sylviidae; genus Hylia; species Hylia prasina. The sequence goes on along the minus strand of VYXD01000337.1, from coordinate 449,304 downwards.
TCAACTTGAAGTGACCCAAAAGCATCCTCAAGTCCCACTCCCTGCTCCTCACAGGACTACCTAAATATGTATGAGAGAATTTCTGAAGCTACAAAGGCAGTTAGACATCTGACTGAAAATCAGTATTAACTGAATACTTCACTCCCTTTCTACCTTTGAAAATCTCACTGTATAATAATATTTCCCTCTGGAGCTGTCTGAATGAGAAAGATAACAGATGTCTATGTATTGTGATTGCTTACCCAAGACATTGCTGTGTAAATCTCGTAAGTGAGGATCAAGATACTTTGTGATATGCTGTACCATGTCAAAACAGTGGCTAAATCTTTTCACTGAAGTGGTGATTAAGAAATTTATATTTAATCCAAATAGTCCCCAAGTGCCACTACAAAGAAGTAAGACTTAATTGCATTATTGTTTGTGACATATATTGTATGCAGTACAAGTCAGAATAACATGCATTGTATAAAGATTTTCAGTATCAGCTTTATTAATTGAGAGTTGAAAAATTCTGGCATATTAACATGCTAAATACATTTCTGAATTCTGAACTTTCATGTACTTTGACTTAACAGTGACTCTAACAAGGGTGGCATTAATAGAAGGACTATTTAGCTTGTTTCCAAACTTCTAAGTACATACAACCACTGTTTCTGCTTGCTTCAACAAAGAAGTAGGACAGGTTCTCTAAAACATGGAGTGTCTAAGGAAAATGAAAAATGCAGATTGGTTATAAGAACAGAAATTTGGTAAAGTGTTCACGTGTCCCAGTCCCAGTGGCTTTCAATGAAACATTTCTGCCTGTGAAATGCAATGTATATTGCTTAGGAAAGCGAGACTGAACCACATTGACACTTCAATATTTTGGTGCCTTGGTAGCCCATATATGTGTACTCGAGTTAGCTTTAGTCTTCAGCAGCAGCAGAGGCAAGGATGTCATGTATAGACTTCCAGACAGGAGCAGCAGCCAAAGTGTGTGTCCATTAAATGGATTATATAATTTTTTAGTCCTCAATATAGTTAGTGCCAGGTGACTTTAGCAATGTTTTTATCTGGGCCCATGAGGTTAAGTCTAGCAAAAGCTCATCTAATTCTGCTGTCATCTTTACTGTGCATGCCTGCCATTTGACTCAAATCAGTGCAGTTCTTGTGAAAATGTTATTTCAGGCCTGTCAGATGAGAGGCACATTTTCTGATGTGACCATATGATTGTGGATGACATATTTGTGGCTCAAACCTGATAAGAGCTAAGTTTGTGCTCACAAAATAGGTAAGAATAAACTGGATTTTAGCCATGTGAATCATGACAAAGTATCACAAATAAGCAGAAGGATGTGCATACCTGGTTCATATGGTTCCTGAACTAGATTGCTGGAGGCTGGGATTTTAGTAGATTGTAAGAGATGAGCTCGGTTGGTCAGAGCATGGTGCTAATAATGCCAAGGTTGTGGGTTTGATCCTGCATGGATTGTTCACTTAAGGGTTGGACGTGATGATCTTTGTGGGTCCCTTCAAACTCAGACTGTTCTGTGACTACTCTGTCCGTGCACGGACCCCTAGGCACCTGCTCTTGACTGCTTGCAGAGACTGCAAGGACTGTGGCTCAAATCATGAAACTCTTCCCATACTGTCACATCAGTGCTGAGCTGGCTCTGGGTCATACT